>VYZR01128044.1:0-24830 GCA_013400675.1 Oxylabes madagascariensis
GCTGGAGGAGGGTAGATTTAGATCTCGCCAGCACCCCAAAATTTCACAAACATAATGGAGACGTAGTAGCCATTGTTACCAAGATTTAACAGCATTAGCACACTTCCAACAACCCAGCACATCCACCCCTTTGTCACTGCAATGGAGCTCTTGTTTTAGGGATGAATTTCAGGCACAGGAACTTCTGGGATTCACCCAATGAAACCTCGTAGACCAGAGCCTCAAACCCCAGTGTTTCCAGCAGTCAGCTCTGCCTCATCTCTCCCTTCACTCAGCATCAGCAGGTAGCTCATGAGCTATATTAAGCCCCTATTCCAAGACACATATTAGCAAAACATGCCAACATTCAACCATTAAAAAGCAGCTTCTCGCTGGTTGTCAGCAACAGCAACAACCTTGTCACAGCGCTTGGCAGCTCTGAGAGCGTTCCTGACGGCGCTGTTATCCGTGGTGTCTGCTCCGTGCAGATTGCAGGAGAAGGTGAAGCATTGTGTGCTGAATTCGAAAAACACCCAAACAGCAACAGACTCCATTAAATGGGAGTGACCCCAGCAGTGCCACGGGGAGCTGTAGCGGAATCCGTGACACCTGACATTTTCGATGTTTTAGTTATTCTGTCCAACTGAAAAGCAGCCACGGCTGCCAACAGCATTATTAGTACAGCTCCCACACAGAGCATGAATTCTTACAAAGTTTTGCATTACTGCAATAAATCATTTTTTGTCTTCCTTCACACTGGCAATTGGAATAAGATTAATTTCTCTTTACCATCAACACAAGCATGAATTACCATTTTTCGTGCCCAGTCCAGGAAAACGCCTTATGTCATGGTTGGTGTTTTCTGACTCAGAACTTGAGACTTAATTCCTCTCCTTCCTCCGGGCTTGAGCCAGACCAGAGCAAGCAAAGGGCACAGGGATTTTAAAGGTGGTCCCCAGAGATACCACAGCAAGGCAGCCAGACTGGTTAATCCTCTTGCCCAAAGAAGTGAGCACCCTTCAGGAGGCTGATCTAGAGAACATTTAAACATAAGTCTACAAGTGTTTGCAAGGAAAGAAAACACAAATTTGTGGAGCATTTCTGAGCCTTGATGAATGCTCACCTGCACAACTGGTGTAAACCTGTTTGCATTTGCAAAGAAATCCAGTTTGTGTTTGTAAGTGACCCAATCTAGCTCTGGTTTTTTTCCTCTTTTCTGAGGCTTTTTTTTTGAAAAATATCATTTAGCAGGGCAAAATGATGCTGTTCGTTCTGTTCACAGCTCCAGTCTTAAATGCCAGAGGTGGTGATCAGATTAAAACAGAAATCAGAGTTCACAGATTGTGTCTGGAAGGAATAAAGACTCTGGTGCTGATTTTTATTGAATACAGGACAATATCTCTTGCTTATTGTATATATTACAATGGCGAGGGGGAGAGCTTTTATCACAGCATGGCTCAATGCTTTTTAATATGTTGTTCATCATTTGGAGCTCACTGGCATTCACTTGCAGATTTCACTTTGTATCTTAAAAAGTTTTCACGGAATTTTGGAGACAGGGAAAAATACATTCTGCCATGCTGCCAGTCTCACTCCATGGATACACCACCACAATCAGCTCCTCATGACTAAATCACAGAATGGTTTGGGCTGGAAGGGACCTTAAAATCATCTCATTCCAATCCCCTGCCATGGACAGGGACACTTTCCACTCAATCAGGTTGCTCCAAGCCCTATCCAACCTGGCTGTGAAGAAAATCTTCATGAAGAGCCTTGAAGAGCAATGTCTTTGTCTTAGAATAGCTGACTGGTAAAAAATTCCTCTCCCCTTGCCCTAGGGTGATATGATCTCTGGGAGATCAGCCAGGTTTTTATCACTTAATCCCTGGGGAAGATTCTTCTGGGAGAACATTTCATCAATAAGCTTAATGAAGAGTCAGTGTGTGAGTGGTAGCTTTATACTTGTGGTGAACAGGAAAGTCAAAGCTATGCTTAGATGAACATTAAAATAAAAATTGGGGAGGGCTATTTCTGCTCCACTCCTCAGAAAATGCAAAATTAATGAACCTCTCTACAGGAGATAGAGGCAGAAAAGGTTTTTGCAGAGAGAAGACCTCACTTTGTTTTCCCCCCAAGACCAAAAACTCTGAGTTTTCAAAGCTCAGCTTTGAGGGAGATTATGCCATATCACCTTAGGGTGTTGGATAAAAAGTACAAAGGATTTCAAATGTCTTCAGAAAGTGTGGGCAACATCAGTGCACAGTGGCAATATTTGCTCTCTGTGTTTCTCTATACATCACATCATCCAAAGGTTTCATAGACCTTTCCCAGGGAGAGTATAGTTGTGTCAGTAACACCAGCCTGCAACAAAAAAAAACCCCTGGAAAATGGAAAAGGAAAAAAAAAAAAGAAAAAAAGAGAATAGATTCTGTTCCTGTCTGATTTTTGCATCTTCACAGATCACTCAAAAGCTCTACTCTTCAACCAAAATGTCACTTCCACTTGTTTACAACAATTCATCCCCCCATGCTATTCATTTTCCTGGGAGATCAGCTCCAGGGCTTGGGATCTGCCTGTGTTTCAAATCCGTCTCTCCAGAAGGCACCACAGGGTGTGAAGATTGGTTGTCTTCATCAGGAGGAAAAGCCTGTTTTCTGTGAGAAGGGGCCATGAGTCACAGCATGAGTTCATGAAACCAATAGACTTCCTTAGACATCAGAGTGCTGGAGAATTAGGAGCTGTAGGACCAAAATGAAATAATAAATCAGAGGATGTGATGGGAAAGGTGTTTTGTTGGAGTGAAAATTTTTAAAACTGAGGGTAAGGCATGTTTATTTGAAATTGAGCCTATTTCTTGTGATGCACAAATCAAGTTTCCCAGGAAGGTTTTTACTGTGCAGAGAAATACAGAATAGGATTGTGATAAAAATGAGGGGAAGCAGGGCTGGTCAGGTGATCACGCACTGCAGTGGGATGAAGGAAGGGTGCAGGTACAACCCTGTCAACCTGCTCAGTAAATCATCCCCTCACCAAGCATCAGAGCAAAGCAGAGAAGCGAAGAGTTAACTTTGCTCACATCTCCCAGCAAATGCCTGTTCCCACAATCACTGTCTCTTTTTGGCCAGAGTTCTGTATTTTTTTAGCTGTTCTCAACTCTCTTGCAGAGCAATTATTCCTAAGTGCAACTGAGGACATTTTCCCTTCTGCTCAGATGAAATTTACTTCAATTCAGTTTGGTAGTAGCTCCTCAGAGCACCTAAGAAAATCTCCTGTCTTTAGAGTCTTCCTTGTAGCTACCCAACAATGGGAAAGCTGCTAAAACACTTGGGGGAAGGGAGCAGGAGGGGAAAAGAGGATCAGAGCTGCAGAGGGTGAGGAATGGGACACTCAGCTGGCTTGCAGGAGAAAGAGAGAAGTGGGATAGCCAGGAGAGAGATAAACACGCAAATCTGGGAAGGTTTTCAGGATTTCCTGCTGCCAAATACAGCTCCAGAGCATGTTAATCTGCATCTTTACCAGTACCTACCTTCCCACATTCATATTTTCAACCACAGATGTTTTCAGAGTCATCCCTACTCTCCAAATATTCAATTTGGAAAAAATGTTCGGTCATGGACCCACAAAATGAGGGTGGGTTTAGTTTGATTGATTTCATCTCCGGTGCAAATATTCACATCTTCCTTTTTATTTAGGATTAACAAGTAGAAGTTTCATTTGAACAGCTGTGGTTCCACCTCATGAATGTTTAAATTGAGGATAATATGTGTTTCTGTTCATATCAAAGTATCTGCTCTATAAAATAGCTTGGGTCAACTCTACATTTTTTACTGCTTATGAGCAGAAATATTTCTGGCTTATTGATGTTGTGGACAGCTTTGTTCCTTGCTCTGTTTTATTTAGTAAGACTGTAACTTTAATAAGATTTTAATACTGAGACTTAAACTACACAAATTTCAAATAAATTTGTTCACTGATCAAGGCAAAAAAGAGAAAATATTTTAATAAACTGAATATTGCTTCTATCTACTGTTCGCCCAGCAATAATGACTTGCAGTCAAAAATACAATTCAACTCTAGCAATAAATATTCATAGCTAAGAGTCCCTATTTTCCTTTAAACTGTTCTGTGCTACTGGAAAGTCTAATGTTTCAAAAGTCAAACACTGAGACCTCATCATAACCAGATGTACCCAGAAGAACCGTGATGCAGAAAAGTGGATTTAATTTCAAATAAATCATGAGCTGTGGTGGGAACAATGCTGTGTTCTGATGCACCCATAGGTGCAGAGAAATCAAATCCAAGACAGGCAAACCTGGGATTGCACACCCAGATGTGGGATATGAGACAGTGCAGCCCCATCATGGGGATTGTGAGACCACATATGGGGCTCACCTGAAGGAAAGCTCTCTGGTAAGAAGAGACCATCTCCTATTTAAGCATCACTTTGAAAATGCCAGTTCTAGTTCTGGGAGTCAGCCCTGTAACACTTCAGGAGGTCATCAGGAGCATGAACATTTCCTTCCTCCCACGTTTTCTCCTCTCTGCTCCCATCCCTTGGCTGGGGATCACGTTTCCTTTTAAGCCACACCAGGAGCTTGCAGTTGACATCCCCAGGAGGCAGCTGGAGACCAGGACACCTCTGACCAAGGCTCCCACCCTCAGGTGCAGAGCCAGAGGCACTTTGGGCTGTTTCTCAGTGTTCATGCACACAATGGCACAGGCAGGGGAGAGGAAGAAAGGGTGTCTCATAAACCTCATGACAAACGGGAAGACAACGGTAATTCAATTACTCTGTGCAATGATGTTACCAAAAAGGATGAAGAACTTAAGTAGATAATTGTTTATCCTTTGTTTTCATTGTTGATTCAAAACTAACACAATTACTTGTACAGGTGATGTCTCAGTTCTGATTCACAGGGGGGAGACAGAACTCCTTGTGCCCTATGAGCAGTTAATTCAATGTGACAGGCTTGACCTGAGGACACCAACAATGTTGTCCTCTCAGTTGTCTGATGGCACAAAGCTGAACCCATCCATTCTGTCTCAAAGGCTCAGGGAATTCTGTGAATTTGGTGGAAGTGGAAATCTCTTGGGTGACAACTGTGCGCAAGGGGAGCTTCTGTCCTTTTCCCCCCCCATAAATCATAGCCATGGTCTGCTTACACTTTGGTTTCACCACCCAAGTGTTTCCTATATTTTATTTCCATTAGGGGAAGGGATGTGAGCAGGGAAGTTACCTGCAGAGTGGGCTTTGGAGCTCAGGTAGACAACTTGGCTGTGGTTGGGTTATTCCCTGCTCTGCCTCTGTCTCCTACTGCCAGCAGAAGAGAACTGCCTCCTTTCTCCCCTAATTCTCCCTGTCACACTGTGGCAAAATCCTCACTCGTGCCTGCCAGTTGCTCCTTCCCATGGGAGGAGGCTGGGCTTGTGCCAGGGACCCTTCTCTTCCAGCAGTCCCAGTTTGAGTGTTGCCTGCACAGCCTTTCTGAGAAAATTGTTTTCTTTAGGTATCAAGATTTTTCCCACACTTTAAGTATCAACAAATGGTTTGTTTTCATATTTTCATGGAGGAGGAGAGAGTTGACAGACTGTTGGCCTGACCAGTGTGTCGGAGGGGTGGCAACTCCACCCTCCAATCCACTGATCCCTTTGGAATTCTATAAAATGTAAAGGATGTAAATAAAGTTCCTTCTTTTCCAGCACAACTCAGCGTGTAGGTGCAATTCTTTCCTTTCCACATTTGAGCTCCCAAACACCCCCACACAGCCCCTGCCAGGTCCCTCTGTGCCCAAGCACAGCCACCTGTGGGAGCTGGTGCCAGAGGCCAATGTCGTGGCACCTGGGACTTTCTGAACAGGGAGGGATCATCCCAATCCTGTGCAGAGCTGCCAGGCTGGTGTTAAAGCACCTGCACATCTCAGGAACACCACCAGCTTAAAGGGAGTGGATCACAGCAGAGCCTCAACAGCACCCAAAGGAAATGATCCCAGACGAAGATCAGACACAAAATACCAGCTGGGAACCAGAGCTGTGGGATGCCTCTTCTCACAGCCTCCTCCACTCCTGTTGACAGAAATAAACCTGCTCAGCTGTCACTTTGAAGCTGGAGATGGGCCATGGGGAGGAAGGACGTGTGGGGGTGGATGAGGGGGAAGGATTTTTTTCTCTGTGAAAACATCCAGTTTCACCACTGACAAGTCTGACAGGTGGAAACCAATTAAAAAAAAAAATCCTACTCACAAGTGCCCAACTTCTTTGCAGAAGTTCCTCAGTTTTGCCCACTCCTCTGTAGTAACGGCTGACACAGGGCACTGCCCTCCTGCTGAAACAGGGGCTGTGCTGAGGTCTTTGGCAGATAAGGGGAAATGTGGTCACAGTCCCTCGTTTGTGCATTTTTGCAGGCTCACACACGAACCACCCTGTTTGGAACAATGCTGCAGAAATGTTGGCTGCAGCCTTTTGCTCCCATTTTCCTGTGAGACACTGACAAAGTGTCTCAGGAAGGCATCAGCTATTTCAGTCTGATGCTTGGCAAAGCAAGGACAAGGATTAGCCTCTCTTCAACATTCCATTTTCTATCACATACTCAAAAGGCTCTAAATGAAAGTATCTGTAAGGCAGGCCCTGCCAATTCATCATCACTCAGGTTTGACACAAGTGCAGAAAATTAGTTCTTCACCTCCTAGGGTCAAGTTTGAATTTAAACACAAATATTCCTGGGAATTTGCATCAGAGATGCAAAACAATTGTTATTATTCAGCTACACTTGCAAAATTCCCATGCAAAATAAATGTGCATTAGATGACTGCTGCAGCATCTCTGAATCACAGGCACTTCAATGTTTTAAAATTCCCTCATGAGCTTTGCTCTGCCAGCTACAAAGCAAGTTTCCCCCTGTACCCTGGAGAAAGTAAGTGTGGAGAGCTGCCAACGCTTTGTAGAGTAAAGCTTTTCCCGAGAAAAGCTTTTCCAGAAAATCAACTTGCTTTTCTGTCACTTCAGAAAAGCCCCCGGAGATCTGAACCCTGCAGGCCCAGACAGAAGCAGTCTGGGTTTAATGTTCCAAGAACAGATCAGACACCAAGGGTATCAGCTCCTCCTCAGCTCTGCAGGTTTGGGAAGCAGGTTTGGGCTCCCTGGTTGTGCTGCATTTCCAAGCCAGGCTGTGCAGTGAAATCCAAAAACCATCTCCCCCTTTCCCAGGGATTCTCCTAACAAACAGGGTAAAACTTCATCATGAACGTCTGGGCAACCTCAACAAACATGCTCAAGTGGCCACAGCAGTGCAAAGGCTTTGGGTTTTTCAGTAATTATCAGGATGGGCTTTAATGTCAGGAGAAATCAAGTCACCGTTTTAATTTCTCCCGACTTTAGGACAGGTAGGACAACAGCACTTTGTGGCAGCAGCAACAACACTGTGAGCTGCTCTTTCTTAAATCAGAGTATTAAATTTAAAGTTTTAAACTAGCTGTGGAGATCCTCCTAAGAGCAGCCACAGCAAGCAGCCCCTGGTTCTCCCTGGCTGGCAGCAGAGATGTCTCCTCAGTGGTGCAGGCTCAGCTCAAGCAGGGAAGCCTCCTTCTCTCCCTCCAATGCTCTCATCACAAGCTCTTTTTCCTGTAGTGTTCGTTCACCTCTCAGGATGCTGCCCACTCATGTGAATTCATTACAGAGCTCACGCTTTGGAGCCCTTTAAAACGTTTCCCCTTTCAGGAGTGCCACTTCTCTTCAAGGAGCCACTGTGGCCTGGTGAGCGAAGTCAACATCCACCACCAGCCCGAGCTGCACGGTTGCATAACCCAGCTCACTGCAGTGCAAGGATCATTAGCACAACCTGCTTTCATCACCAGTCGTTACGTGAGGGCATTTGGGGCTGCTTGGCAAATCTCACAGCCAGGCCCCATAACCCCAGCTCACCCATTGCTGCCCTAAAAAAAGCACCTGTGGGGTGATGACTGACAGAAGGTCTGATCTGCCAATGTCTCCTACCCTGCACTCATGAATTTTCATCCCGACGCCTTCCTCACAGGACTTCCCGAGAGCCGGGCTGACTTTATCGAATGTGACAGGAGATAACAGCGCCTGATAATAATTGTGCTCTTTTTCCATCGTGGAAACTATATAATGCAGCAACCTCCAGCTTGCTGATGAGCAGAGGGACACCTGCCTAGGCCACAGGCTGTGATGTGGGCAGGAGAGCCCTGCCTGCCCTCATTCCATCCCACAGAAAGAGGATGACCCAGGAGGCTGGAGCTGACGTCCAAAGCATCTCATGACTCACTCAGTCCCCTCCTGGGCAGCAAAGATGAAATTAGAATGGGAGCAGAAACACACTGGAGTGCACCTCCCTTCTGAGGGACATCCTGCTAAGAGAGGGAATTAACTAAATGCTTTGCCCTACCTTGTTATTCTGATTTATTCCTACGGACAGGCAGCTAAGAACTGGGTAATTCCAACAATGGAATCTTCTTCCACGGGCAAGAAAAAAATCTTGCCTTTATTTGTGGTACTCAAAGGACTTGATGGCTGAAAAGTTCTCCAAAGCCAAAGGGAAGACTTCTGCCTACACCTGTCTCTCTCACATGGGCATCACCACCGTGTGTTAAAAGGACAGGAGATGCAGCAGGTTGGGCCCTGCACGTTTTGAGAGCACAGGAAGGGACACACGTGTTTGAGGTGTGCTGTCCCACGTGCTGGTCGGGCTCTTGGCTGCACAGTGGCTCCCAGCAGTGGCTCTGATTCAGGCTGCAAGCACAGAAAAAAATGGCTGCACATTTTCCAGCCGAAATTCAGGAAGTTTGGTGAAGATTAGAGCCAGAGCAGGAAGCAAAATTGCTCTGAATTCTGCTTTTTGCATAAAACCTCCAGTATAGAATTATCAGTATCCTAAAATAATGCTCACATATTTAATTTCTTCCTTTCAGCCCCATCATTCTCCGGTGACTTTCAGTTTGCTCCACTTTTTTCTCCAACAATAATGAAATTTATGCTATTTTCACTTGCCCTCAATTTCATGCACATGCTAAATAACACTCTCAGAAACTGATACAGGGAGTGTGTTGCTGTCACCTGAAAGCAAGAATTAATTAATGTGCCTACAGCCATCCCTCAGGTGTAGTCCTTGGCTGAGCACAGCCAAAATGAGACAGTGGAAGGATTACATCTGGAAAAGGGAACATGGATATCACTCCTACAACCTCCAGCACCAGAAAGCTCCAAAAAGAACATGCAGCACTTCCATGTGCTGGAACATGCCCCACATGTAGAGGCACAGGCATGAATTTTGTGAGATCATGGGAAGGATTACTCAAAAAAACACCCCCATGAATTCTTGCAAAGGCACATGGCAGATTGCTCTTTGTGATTTAATGCCCAACCCGGAGTTTTGGTCTCTTTGCTTCTCCCACTTTCTCATTCTTTGCTTGACATGGTGGAACTTCACCTTGATCTCAGGAAGGACTGATGAGAGACGATGCTTTTCCCTCCCAGCAGCTCTCTGCACCAGCCTGACAGCAATAAGGCAGAGCACAAGACATGTAAAAAGTTTCTGATTTTAGGAAGATTTCAGACTCACAGCTGATTCTTGGTGCACTGATCCGGCAAAACATTTTATGATGCTGCATGTGAAGGACACTGGGTGAAATTATTGTACTACATTTAATTAGCTCTCTGTCTCCTTTTCAGGTCTGCTACACATATATTTCCTTTCTTCCTGTACAATTAGTCTACACTGCTCTCTTTCAATTTGTGTTTTCATTTAGCAGTGTAGCTGATTCTGTAGCTGGTTGTTCACTTAGGAAAGTGGAACTGAGGCAATTTGTACAGGAAAAATAAAGCCCTTCTGTCCTACAACATGCATTTCTAGTGGCAGTTACAGACACAGACTTTTTCTCCTTCACCCTGTAAACCCCAAATAGCTGAAATTCCTCCTGACTGCACTGTGTGAAGCAGGGCTGCAGCCCAGTTCAGATCTGTGCCATTCCTACCTCCTTGGCAGCATTTTAAAATCTGGAGGAGCCGAAGTCCACAGCCTTCTATCAAAGTCGTACATCTGTCCACCTTTGGATAGAAAATATGTTCTGGTTCATTTGCATCTCAATTCCATATGCAGCAGAGCTGTGTTAATCCAACTGTTTGGACACTGTATCCTGGCTTGGATTAGCAGAAATTGCTATTCCTGTGCTGGAATGATAATATTCTCAATACTTGTTTTTTAGTGATCTTTTTCACTAAACGGGAAGATATTTTGGCAGAAGCAGAAGCAGACACAAATATAAGCATTAACATAAACATAGCACATCCACAAAGTGATGCAGAAACTATTGGCAGCAGAAGGATCAGAGGAGCCATAACCCAAAGAGCGTCACTCAGGAGGGGCTGGGAGGGGCAGGAAGGTGGCTGATGAGATGATGTGTTCTATGCAATCAAGGACAATCACACACTAATTTTTACCATCGTGGGCAAATACTGGCTAGCAAAACACGTCCCAGTGGCTTTTCTTATAGCCCTTGAGGCAGCCCAACCTGCAACCATCACCTTTGGATGACGGTGATATGAGAAATAGTAATATATTGTCTCATGAACTGATGGCAAGGAAATCTATGCAGATTTGTTTTTTCTCCACAGTGAAGCAGAGATCTGGCCCTCTCAAAGCTCTCAGTCACTGAAAAAACAATTTGATGGACTTTGCCTGTTCCTCCCTTCTCTGAGGTTTGCTAGGATTTCCTTGAGATATAGATTCAAGAGCCAGAGCAGCTCTCAAAGGGCTTAAATTAAAGCCAGGCTTCCAAAGTTGGAATTTACACACAAAGGAAAAAGTATTTATAGTTATTTTTGCCAGAATCTTTGCACAAACCCTGAGTGAATTTGTTGGTGAGGAAGAGAAGTGAGTCAAGGTAGCAGTACATGAAATTGCATTAACAGTTTCTCTTCTTTGCCAACAAGAATTAAAGCTTGGGGCCAAAGGTCTATCCCTCACCTGATTTTATTATCTGGCCTGGATTTAATTGTGAGCATCCGTTATCAGCTCTGCTCATTCTCTTCAGCAGGCTCCAGACACACACACAGAGTCACACACAAAAGCCTTCCCCTGCTATTCCAGCTGTCTCCAAAGCACCAGAGCAGCAGTTTCCAGGGCAGCATCAGTGGATCCTGGGATGCCAGAGGGCAGCTTAAATGAAGGTGGACAAAAACATCCAGCCAGTTAAAAAGCTGCCACATTAGAGTCACATAAATAAATGTTGACGTGGCTGGAAGGAGAACATGTCCTAACATCAGGGTTTAGAACAGGGAGGGTTAGAAAAACACGAGGAAAGGATCTGTTACTGAAAAGCCACCAGGGGGAATGATCACCTTTTTGGTTTACCCAGTTCTATCTGTAGGTCTGTGTTTTTTCATTGCTTATTTACCACTCAGCTCCATTATGTAATTCCTTTCCTGTCCCTCTAAGTGTCCAAGGCCAGGTTGGACAGGGCTTGGAGCAACCTAGGACAGTGGAAGGTGTCCCTGTCCATGGCAGATGAATTTTAAGGTCTCTTCCAACCCAAACCATTCTGTGATTCTCTGAGTAGTCCTGCTGCCTACACACAACTCAATTGTTTTGGGTTTTTCCCTCTCTGTTCCCTCACAACCCACTTTCTGAAGTTCCCATCGCAGGCTGGGACCTTAGGAAAGTGAAAATGTGATCCTGTAACATGAAATTTCACAATGAGCCCCTTTTCACATACCCTTCCAAGCACACGAATTCAGAAGTGGCAGCCTCAAAACAGCACCACTGCCACAAGTTTGTACTGAAAACTGAGACCAAAGACTCAAAGGGTCTTTATTTATGGTTTCCAGCAACTGTTAGTAAGCACAGCCTAAACTCCACATCCAGACTGTAAGGAAAGCATTTGGAATACATAAATACCCCTGGTCAGTGGCACTGCCTGTGGTACAAATGTGCCTGTAAGAGACCAGCTTGTAAATCTGGGCCAGAGCCAGCTGAATTCAAAGGATGATTTCCTATCATCTCTGATAGGCTTTGGGATCAGGCCCAGCTTGCCTTAAATCAGGCATCTGGCACTTAAATAAACTAAAAGGTTTCTTAGTTTGTGGTTTTCAGTCAGGCTAGCAGCAATATGTTGTGCAAAGAGACAGCTCTCATGTAATATTCCTTCCTGGCTATAGCTTTGTCCCAAGATGACAAATTGTTTCCAAATAGATTCACATGATATAATTCTATTATGGATGCTCTGTGCACGTTTCATGATGGGTCTTTCTACTTCTATAAATCCCTTCCGGGAACATATTTTCGATTAAGTATATTGATTTATATGTGTCAGAAGCCATATGCTTATAAGATAAGGACAAACTCAGTTCACTTTTTTTTTTTTTTTTTTTAAAAGAAAAAAGAAGCAGGAAACAACAGAGAATAACTGTACTATGTGAGGGTAATTATCTGCTGAAAGAAGAGATAAAACCTGCTCCAAAACAAGATCAGGTAGATGGAGGCAGATCACCCTAGCATGAAATTAGCCCTTGTTTTTTCTACGGAAATGTCCTGTTGGAGATTTGTCTGTTCCGTTGAAATCTGGTTTCTGCTCAACCCTGAGAGAACTGGTCAAGTATTTGCATGACCTGATGGGCACAGATGGAGTTCTCATCTTGGCCATGAAGAGAAAGTTGTCAGCTGTGCCACGATATCTGTGGTCTTGGCTGACTTGATAATCAGAGACCCCGAAGTGTTGGAGGGATCCTGAAAAACCCTCTGGCTACTGCCCTTCCATCATGCTCTGGAGTTGGTTATTTCAGTTCTTCTACACGTTGGACCTTCAAACATCCCTCAGCTGCTGCTGTTTCATGAGGAACAAAAGGGGACAGTCTGGTACGGGAAGGACCAAACCCTTTACTGCCACAGGATTCCCAGCTTGGTTCATGCATCACTGACCTGCACTTGCCCTTTCTCATGCCTAGAAATAAATGTGTGCATGAAATCCCTGGCACTCAATACCTACAGGATCTGGTTTTGGCCAAGAATTTTCTGCAAGGAATCCCATTTGTTAAATTCTCTGAATCCTAATTAGAAAAGGCAGTCCCTAACATTTATTGTTTTTCATGTATATCTCTGGCTTTCACGGCCTCTTCATTCCCAATGGCCCAAATTGTTTCTGTCATGTCTTGCTGATAATCTGACTGTGATAAAACCTCTCTTAGTGTTATTAATCTCTCATGTGGAACCATGTGAGCTTGCCAAAGCCTGTTTCGAGAGCCTTTGAAATCAATTCTCCCACTGCAGATGGTTGGACTCGATGACCTTAGAGGTATTTTCCAACCTTAATGATGCTACGACCTGTCTTATAGCTCAGGCTTTCAATATGAGAGCAAATGTCAAGATTACATTCATCTGAGCAGGGACTTACTGCAAATTATAATTATTTACCTTAGGTCTGAGATTGCCAACTACTATTACATCAAAGGCACCCGTGGCTACTTCAGCTTTTTTTTATATTGATTAAACAACATGGACACAAGGCAAAAATTGATTTCTGAGCACAGTGAAAAGCTCTCCCTTCAGCTCAGGAATACCCCTGAAGAGATGCAGGCTGGCCCAGGCTGTGCTAGGGCAGTGGGCTGCCCTTTGCAGTTTTTATCCTCTCCCAGCCTTGTCTCCCCGCGTTCCTGCCTCTCCCAGATTGGCAGTGGCAGCCCCAGCAGGAGCTGCTGAAGCCTTGAGCTCTCTGCCAATCATTTCTTGCTCCTGATGAGCTTTGGATGCACTGGGCAATCCCGGGCGAGGGTGGAGGGCAGGGAAGCAATCAGCAATCCCCCCGCTGCAGGGATGAAACCATTTGCTCCCAGCAGCTGTGGGGGCAGCTGGAAGGAGGGTTTTCTTGGATTGGGATGCCTCTTACTGCTGTCTTTTGGAAGAAGGGCTGGAGGGAAATGATGAATTGGGATATAGCTGTGGTTTCAATGTTTTTCAGTCTCTCCAGCCTCTCTTTTCCACAATGGCAGGATGTAAGATACACAGCAAGGGCAGAAATGTGGGAAATTATATTAATGAGAGAAGAGCTCAAGCCAAGCACTCTTTGGGAGAAATGAAATCTCTCTGAGTTGTCGAATCTTTTCTTGGCATCTTTCTTTGTCTGATCTTTTGGCTAATGGCCAGCTCTCCTTCTCCTTCCCTGCTCCTGGGGAAGGTGTTTTATTCCAGCAGTGGGCAGCTTTCTGGGGTTTGGATTGGATCTGCTCAGTGCAGAACTGGAGTCATCCTTTGAGGTGGAAGCAGTACTGGTGCCTTTGAGAGCAGAGACTGAAATGCACCCAAGCCATGGACGTGTGATTTCTGTCCTGTCACACCCATTAATGAGAAAAGTTGGCAAAATGTTGCTGTAATGGTAGAAGTTCTTTCTGCCAAGTTTTATTTAGTTTGCTGTAGCACCCCTGGACACAGCAAAGCCAAGGTCCCTCTGGGTTTGATGTTGCTCTAACTTGGACACCCCTTGCCTACATTTGGTGTCCATTCTGGCCAAAATCCAGAGATTTGGGAGCATCAGATCAAAAGTTTCATTTTGGGCTCATCACTGTGACAGGCGGGTGAGTTTACTGCTTTCAGGGGTTGAAGATAAGCAATTTTTTTTTCTCAAGTATCAGCATAACTTTTATTGAGTCTTCACAAGCAAGATTCTATTGTTTAGTCAGAGTTATTGTTGCTAGAAAATGAATGGTTGTGAGGGCTGCTGGGACTGGAACTTCCCCTGGATTTGAATTGAATGATAAATCTAAATTAACTCTTCTATAGAGATGAAGGGAAGGCAGCAGCTGTCATAAATCTGTGTCTTTGTGAAAAGAAAAGTGGAAAGAGCTTCCTGCTGATGTGCAGGTGGTAGCTCTGGGTCTCAGTGCATGGTTTGCCAAAGGGAGTTACACCAAGGTCCAATGAATCAAACAGCTGTAACTGCATTGGGAGAGACTAAAAACCCTCTGTTACAATAAAAAAAAAAAAAAAAAAAGTCAAATTATTTCTACTTTGCTGTTTTCCTGGCTCAGAGTATGGCCTTATTCTTGGGAGAAATAGCAGGATCAAAGATGGGCCTGTATAACCCTTGGAGCGTGATTGGAACAATTTCCAACACTTTGTGTATCGCTTTGCTCTGGTTTATCTCTGCAGATCCAGGGCAGATGTGGGAATTTCCCCTACAGGTGTGCAATGGTGTCAAAGCAGTGATGACTTGCAGGGACCTGCAAGACAGAGAGCAGAAAATTGCCAGAACCTGGAAATATATTACAGTGAGCACACCAGGGAGTCCAGGGTCATGCAAAACCTGTCCCAGCCACAGATAAGACCGTGCACTGCTGAGCAGCACAGACTCTACAGTTCTAAATTCACTGGGACACGTGAGGATAGAAGACAGAAGTAAAGGCAAACTACTCAAATTTTCCAGATAGAGTTGTCTCTCCACCTAAACTTTATCCCTAGAGGAAAAGGGATTAGGGGGTGGAAGAGCTCTTGACAGAGCTGGGATCTAGATGAGCCATGTCACGTGTCAGTGGTTTTTACCACAACTACAACATAGAAAGTTCATCATCCTCTCCTGCCTGCAAAGCGAGTTTGTCATTTCCTGTGCTTAGAAAGGGAAAAAAAAAAAGACAGAAAGATGGAAATGCTGTTCTGCTCTTGTAGCCCATCTCCTAAAACATCACATCAGATGTGATAGCTGTGAGTGAAAGTGGGTCACTCAGCTACAGCAAGTGACTTTAATTAAACTTCTTGGCAGGATCCAGGAAGGCGCCGTGTTCACACCTCTAATTTAATCTTTTTTGGGTGGTTGCATACGGCCACAGGATCCCCCTTCTCTCTGTTGGCATCCTCAGTGCCCTCTGCTCCCTCTGACCCCACAACCCTTTTCCATACAGAAGGCGTAAGGATAAAAGCTCACTGAGCTGAGTGCCAGGGGCTGGACTGGTGGTATTTTTGGGATCCCCCCTGGCAGCCTTTCTTTGCTCTCTGCTCTCCTCAGAGAGGCCAGGCTGGCACTGAAACCAGCAGCCACCACTGCCCTGTACACTGGGGTGGGAGATTCTGGTGCAGGATGAGAGGTTTTGAGCCAGCCCTCTGCAAAATTTGGCGAGGTGATGCCTCCTGCCCTGAAGCGCCGAGCTGTGCCGCCGTGCCTCCTCCATCACGTTGGATTAGATTAAGCCCAGCAGCAGGACAGTGCATTACACAGCATCCTGGGGTATTAACCTGAATTTGTACTCACTCTGTGTGCATCATATGATAATGGCTCCCTGTCAGCAGAGCTTGTTGGGAAAAGGAAGGCTATTAATACAGACATAATGAAAACAGAGAGAGTGGGAATAATTACATTTCCTAGTTCTTGTTACAGGCCTAGTGTGGCTCAGGGAGGGGCGTGCACAGCCTGAACACGGCAAGAAAGGAAGAAAGGAACAATTAAGAGAATTCAGAAGTGGGGGGATGTTGTCGTTGAGCATCAAACAACGGCACAGACTCTGAGATCAGAAGGCTAGAAAAATGAATCTTTATTTTTGAGATGTGACTCTCTTATATGGTCTTTTACACAGACCAATTTGATTGATGAAACAAAGGCAAACCTCTTCAATCACATTGGTCAAAACAGATGTTCGTCAAGAAACCTCTCCTGTGAGAAAGAATAAACATAGGTACAATTACAAAAACATTTCTCTTGTTTACAGAAAGTTTCTTGGGAAAAGAATTTTCCTAAGAACGAAAACATTAAACTAGGGCTACAGAGGGGGAAGAAATGCTGCCACAGAAATTAAGACCAGACAGACAGCTCTTCTTCTTTTTTTTCCTCTTTCCTGAAACTATGTGCCACCAAATAAATAACTACTTGTGGAGATCTCTTTGGAAACTGGCTAATTCAGAATTTCTGTCCCTCGTAACAGACAAGCATCTGTTGGATTTATAGGAAGAACAAGGTGTTTCTTGGGAAAGGTCTAAAGTTCCAGGCACCTTATTTCTGTCTTCCAGGCTTCTCATCAGAGGAACCAAACTTGATTTAGCACTGATTACTGTCCATGAGTCACCTGTAATTTAGCCATCACTGATTTAGAGAGGTATCAGGCATAAGTGGAGGTGGAGTAGAAGCCAATGTTCAACTGAGGTTTTTCTATCAAAGACAATAATTTATAATACAGAAAACAGGGCACAGCTGATTTTAAAAGGATCACACTCATGGAGAAGTAGTGAAAAACTCGTTAAACTCTATCTTCTGCAGATTTATTTTTAGCAGGTATATATTACATATTCAGAAGTCCCTGGAGGAACAGATTAAATAGAACAGGTTTTTAGGATGCCACCTGACAAGTCAGTCTTTTGGTCAAGACATTAGACTGGTAGTGAGAAGAATATGCTTTAGTTCCTGCTCTGCAAGACCTGTATCATCGTATTTATTCTTCTGATGCCTCCAAAATAAATAAAACAAGAAAAATCTTAGTATTGTTGCCCAACCAGAGGGTGATAAATGCATTTGTGCCTCTAAGGCATCCGAGCAGTGCCATGGCTGCAGCCTGATTAGAACCAAGACAGATGCTTCATGCCCACCACTCACCTCTGGGTCACCAAGTCAATCCAGACCCTCTAAATGGAAGTGACAGTCACAAGATAAATTGCAGGGCTCTGGGAGAAATGGATCTGTCATGTGCTTCTGACCCTGCCCTCTGCCCACAAATCCATTTATTCCACCCTTCCCCATCTCTGCAAGCTCCAGTCTGCCAGCATTTGACAACTGAATTCTGGCTTTGATGAGAAATATTTAGGAACTTCTTTGGGATATCTGCAAGATGAGCACTATTCTAATTCACTAGTGCTCAGGTATCTGGGCACAGCGTGGGATGTGTCTCCCATTTTCTCTTTAAATTATTGCCTTGTATTTGTTGATTCCCCATCTCTGGAAGTGCTCAAAACCAAGTTGGATGGGGCTTGGAGCAACCTGGTCTAGAGCAAAATATCCCTGCCCGTGGCAGGAGGATGATGAGGTGAGATTTAAAGTCCCTTCCAACCCAAGCCAGTCTGTGATTCTGTGATTTAAAGAATATTCAAACAAAAACCCTGCAGTCACCAGCAACCAATTTCATTTCCCATGTCAGGGAATAAGTTACCACACATTACCAATAAATAGAGGGAGAATGTAATAATTCTAGAGAGAAATGTTGTTCCAAAGGAGCTCAAGTGGACTCGAATGGAATAATACAGCACTAAAAAAAAAAAAAAAAATCCCTGTGTCTACACTCATCACCAGCTACTTGTAGCAAGCACAGCATCAGCCATCCTACCCCAAGGCAGTCCTGTCAGGATCAATGACATCTTTAATTAATCCAGCCAAGACAAAAACAAAGGAAAGAAATCTCTGCGTTCAATATTTTCCTCGTACTTTGTACACGTCACAAAGATGAACTCTGGGGAAGGCAGTGTAATTAAAGCATTTTGGTACCCAGACATCCATCAGCACTGCCTGCACTTCCAACTGCCTCGAAAGTTGGATGGGAAACAGTTGTCTGCACCACAGAGGGATCTGAGACTTTTAGCTTCTGGTCTTTTAAAAGCCTGATTAGTCACAGAGATTTTATCAGCCCTTTCGTAGGGGCTGACCATCAAATTTGTGGTGTCACACACTCCTCGTGAGGATATTTCCTTGTGTTCATTCAGTACCTGCTACAGTTTCTCTGGAGAAAGCTAAGGAAATATATTAATCTCCCAGTCCCTAGACCCCAGCTTTTATTACAAATTCTCTCCTTTGCTTTGCACATGGAAGGTTTGGGAGTGAAGCCGCCCAAGGCCACAATTTAATTTGGGTGAATCATACACCTAAGCAGACCTGAGAAACCAGAGTGTTGGCAACACCACCAGCCCAGAGACAGCCCTGCAGATCATTGCATGGTCTGGGGTAGGCCAGATTGTTATTAAACATGATCTCAGCACAGCTAATGTTTTAGAAACTAGGAGTTTATTAGGCTCAATATTGACATTCCAATCCCCAGCAGTTGACAGAACAAGCACAAATTCATCTTCTGGCTGACTGGGCAACCCTCTGCCCCTCTCACGTTGACAGACTCAGCTGAAGCACATTTGCTGTTTTCTTGGCAGATAAGTCAAGGCTTTTTGCCATCTGAGCCACCTCAGGCCAAATTAATTCACTGCCTCGTCCGTGCACAGCCAGCTCAGGACATGGGGCACACCACCCTGGTGCCAGGGAGCACTCAGGGTCAAACAGGACATCTCAGAGCCAGCTGACCCTGTGGCACTGCCAGAGGGGAGGTGTGGCTCCAGTCCTGCCCAGCTGTGGCACTGAGAGCGTGCAGAAATGTGTTTGTGTGTGTTGGGATCCAACCCAAACATCCTCCTGAGAAAACAGAGCAGTGCACTGAAGCTGATGGGGTCGGGAGGAAATACTGCCCACTGTGTATGCTTGAAAGACAAAGGTAAGAGTAATAGGAATTTTCTCTACTGATTCAGCCTCCACAAACGCCTTTCCTAGTACTCAGGGGAGTTTTTTATACTATATTTGGAGTTGTTGATGATTTCTAAGGATTTTCTGCATGACCATGAAGGCGAGGGACTGACTCAGTGCTCCTGTACCATGGAGTTCAGGGATGGTGCCATCAAGACCTTTCAGACAGCTCAGATGGCTCCAGGTAACACATCAGTTCCCTGGAGTACACAGGAATTCCAAGTCTGAGGGGCTGAAGGAGCTTCTCTGCTTTTAAACGTGGTCATGTTTTGCCACAAGTAGTGCCCTGTGCTTGTTACAGAGCAGTTTAACAAACTGTACCTCAAAAAACCTCTTGCTACTGCCACTTCTCACCTTGTTTTCATATTGCACAGGGTCACTGGATGAAGCAGGGCTCTCTCAGACTCCCTGGGTTTCTGTGATTCCTCAAGAGCAGGCAGAGAAGCAGATCTCTCTGTAGGGAGCACACACAGGAGGTCCAGACATGGATTTTCTCATCAAGGGAACTGCCCGCTGTGCTTCTGCAGTATTCAATAAAAATTTGTGTATATTCTTCGTAAATTCATACCAAGGAAGGTCCAAGGCAGGCATCAACCACTTCTCATCCTAATGGAAAAAAACTCTAAAAAGCTGTGAACACACAAGTGAAAAGGGCAGCAATTCAATTAGCCAACCCATTAATTATTAACACAGTATTTGTTTCTTCACTTTCCTGAGGAAACACATAAAACTCTAATGTAAAAATCAAAATGGATGATAAAAGCAATCCCTGAGTGTGCATTTATCAACTCTCACTTTCAAATTTGCATAGAGCTGCCACCTGTAAGAAAAGAAAGTCCTGTTTGAATCTCATTTCAATCAAACCCACGCGATGAGCAGAGGGATCCCCATCCTGCTGAATGTGGGTGTCTGGCAGCCACTTCAGCTGGTTCCGCTTCCCAACACCTGCTGGTGATCCCAGCAGCTTCATCTGCAGCGTTTTTGGCTGCTGCTCGACTGGGATTTTACAACTTGTCACCCCTGCGAGATGGGGACGGTCCAACCTGCCACCCCCATCTGTCAGAGACTCCAAGGCTTGGCTGTCCACTCTTCTGCTTCCCACGGCACAAATTTGTGTAATTGGGTCGATTTGCACCTTTCCTGCATTCCCTGTGTGAGTCTCACTGTGACAGTTCCCGCACATCTCCTGCTGAGAGGCAGTACCTGCTGGAACCACGCTGGAAGCTGAAGGCAGAGGGTAGAATGACTCTTCCTGAAGAGTTATTGCAGTAATTTTGTGAATAGAGAAGGTGAGGAAACAGGTTCAGCAATCTCCCTTGAGTTTCACAGAACCACAGCATGGTTGGAAGGGGCCATAAAGTTCATCCAGTGCCACCCCTGCCATGGGCAGGGACACCTTCCACTGTCCCAGGCTGCTCCAAGCCCCGTCCAACCTGGCCTTGGACACTTCCAGGGATCCAAGGGAAGTGTCCAAGACCTTCTCTCTTCCAGTTTAAAGCCATTCTCCCTTGTCCTGTCACTATTTTATAGTTTAAGGTTTAAACTTAAGGCTGACCCGTTTCTCGAATGCCAGCCCAGGGTCTTCCCTGAAACCAATTTTCTGAGCTCTGGCTGCGATGGGATAACTTAAAAATTACCCCTTTGTTATCAGCATCACCAGTTTGATCCCATTCTCTTCCCTCTCCCCAGGTGGGACAACATTCAGCCCTGCAGTTCATCTCACTTAAACTCCATGGAACGAGCAAGTCACTAATCAAGTGTAGAGCAGCCAGAATCTGGCCTTTGGAAAGGGCTGGAATGCAAAGGGGAGAGCTGAGGGTCTCCAGGGAGTTTAAAGTGTCTGTCAAACACACACCAAAGCTCCAGTTAAGTGGGCTGTGGGAAGTTTAATCGGGAGGCGTTACCCCAGACTGAATTCATTTGTTGGTGTGTAATGTTAATGAACCTCGGCTGCTCTGGCTGAAAACAGAGCCTGAGCGTGCATTATTTGGAGTGCACGCATTAGCCACCTCTAGTGCCTTAATGAGTTTTTCAGAGACTGTGTCTGAACTGAAAGGTTATGGAATAATAAGTGATAATGGCCTCTTATTTTATTTGCTGCTCTTTCCTAATTTATGGGACATTAAAAGAATGGTAAAGAGAAATAACTTCTTTTCATCAGAATTATCCATGTTGTGGGCAAAGATGAAGCATATATGTATTTCACCAATTATCTGATGCTCTCAGATGCAGAGAAGTTCAGCTTTGATGGAATTCCCTTTTCAAGGGACAATCTGCCTGCCAAAACCCAGACATTTTTCATAAAGCCTTTGGAATCTGCCAGCTTCCTGCAATCCACTTGACTGATGCTCCAGCTCTCTTTAAAGAGCAGATCTGCATGCAGCTACATGCCAGGACAAAGGGAACAGTGCAATTGCAAGAACTGAAAGCCATCAAAGCTTCCTGGCAATGCATTGAGGTTCATGAAAAGACACGGACCTGGAGAAACAGGGCAGGATTTCATGAGGAGAAGGGGCTGATTGATGGGAACACAAAAGAGGCCAGGATGGTAGACAAAGACAATGTCAGATTTCCTGGAGAGAAGGAGAACAGCTCTTGAAAAACAGGGGTTTTGTTTCTTAACAAAGACCTTTGCATTTTGCTAAAGCAGACTACGGAGCAGTACTCCCAAAAGCAGAGACAAGGATCTACCTGGAACAGGAGACCCAAACTCTCACCCTGGAGCAATCTCCTGACAAAGGACTCAAAGTCTCATCTCTTCTTCCCTGTCTCTTAATGGGGAACCCCATTATATCCTTTTTATCCCCAGGCCAGGGAGAGATCCCCCATCCTGATCCTGATCCCAGGGCAGCAGTGGCCATTTCTATTTGCACAAACATCTCTTCAGACCCTTGAGGACGTTCTCATGCTGGAAATATGTGGAATCCAGGCCCATTCCCTCCAGTATGTCACAGCTGGTCTATACTCATCATTTCCTGAAGGAAACTCTCAAACACAACCTCTTCTACCTTCACTCCCTTTGCTGTCACTTCTTTATTATTGATGGAACAAACAGGGGTTTTTTGACTTTTCCTTACAAAAAAAAAAAATATTTCTGTGTTCCACATAACTGTGCCTCAATTTAATTGTGCAAGGCTTGATTTTGCCTCTGAGGGAACCATTTGCACACACAGACTGCCTCCCTCAGGTATTTTCCTTTGCCTTACTGCTTAGAATGAAATGTAAACACTCCAGTCCCTGCATGGTTCTGCATTTCATTGTGTCTCATTTCCATCCTTCAAGTTTCCCAGTAAGTCACACTCCATGATTTATAGCAAAAGGAAAATAAGAAACCAATCTGTCAGCTCTGCCATTGAAAACCTGACAAATTAGAATGTCTAGAGAATTGCCCCAAATCAAACAATTAGTGAAATTGCAGTGTATTTAATTATTGGTAAACTTACCACGTACTCTTAGCACAGAGCAGTCAGAACCCATTCAGAAATTATTTTCCTTTGGAAAGCTGCTTTCTTGTGTCAGGATAATGTTTGCCATGTTCAAACTTTACACCCTGGAGTCTTTAATGTAGACAAGGATTACTGTATTATTTGCAAACGTATACATTCAAATGCTGATGCCATGATGATACAAGCAGTGTTTCTTCAAAGTCAGGAGTATAAATGAAACACTGAGGGAGATTTCAATCATCCAAGGCTGTTCTGAAAATCACAAAGGGACAGTGAGAGTGACAGAGAGGCTTTTTCATTTCAACAAGAAATTTAATCGTACAGAACTTTAACACCACTCAAAAAGCTTTACACAAACTGTTTTTTTCTGCTCCTTTAAAGGTTCCAAAGAACCGGCTTTTTCACCAAATTGTTTCTGACCAGCCTTGGCTCACAGTCCTGTCACACACTTCTTTAAAGAAGAGAGGGGATGTACAGTGCTGGACTGAAGAGGAAAAGCCATCTGCAGCTGTAGCTGTCAGCAGGATGCAGAGCAGCCTGAGAAGTCCTGGCTATCAAGAGCTTAAAGATGAATCACAGGCACCTGGAGCTGCAGAGAGGGAGAGTGAAGCTCTCACATCTAAGGATGGAGAGCCCTGCTGCAGGCTCACAGCCTTGCTCTCATGGTTAGGGAAGAAGCCTTTTAATCAGCTCAAGGGAGGTGTCCTTATCACTCCAGACAGCAGCTCGGGAGCCTTCCACTCCTAATTCATGGCTTTAATAGAGGAGGGGAGAAGAAGGGTTGAAAACAAGAGATTTAATAAAAACCCCTTCTTAAATTCGAGTGATTCACAGATTGAGGCTTTTCAACCTTTATTGAGGATTTACCCGCTTCAAGCCATCAAGTAAATGCCAGTGAGAAGGATCAGATGCTTTCTCCCAGAGTGTAAGGACTGAGAGACACAGATTTAGAGCTTATTCATACCCAGCTACAGAACCTCCTGTGCCACACTTTTTCATCTTCTTTTGCCACACAGGAGGGAATTGCTGGCAGAGGAGCAGTGGAATTGCCCAAAGCCCTCTCTGAGGGAGACCAGGGTGGGCAATCTCTGCCATCTCTGACACTTGATGCATACTTGGCTCTGGTTTCCAGAGGAACAAAATTCAGCACCTAAAAGTTGAGGTCAGACACTTCAGTAGAATAAATAAAACCCTGTTATCTTCAGATTGATCCTGGGTATCCTCCTGGTCATGCATCAGTCAGACAAAAATAGGTCAACAGCAAGGTAAGTGGGTGATATTTCATGTCTATGATGCACCTGGAAGCAAAACAAGAGGATTTTATTCCATTCTAGCTTTAAGATCAACACGGTAGTAGGACTACTATAAAGTAGTCCTTGATCAGACCTTTTCTATTATTTCATGTAATAACATGGTGGTGCCCAAAGGACATGGAGCATTTCATCCCTCAGGATCCTGTCTCTTAGTCCCTTCAGCAATATTTCTTTCCCAGAAAACAAATTTCATTTTCTAAAAACTGACTGTTGTGGCTTTTTGGTGTGCAATGCTGAGAAGGAAGGAAACATCTGGAAATTTCATTTAACAAATTGAAGAAGTAAGGCTGGTTTTTGGGGCTGCAAATTCTCACTGGAACACCTCCAACTCCTTACTCAAAGCTCTTCTGGTCTCCTCAGGGGCAGCATTATAGCAGTACTGATGTCCTGATGGATTAGACAATTTCTTAATAATTAATGACAGTTTCCCTGTGCAGCTTGGTCAGCATCCCACTAAACAGCACAAAACAAATGAGGTAACAACAAAATAGTTAACCAGGAGAGAAAACAGGGCAAGAGCTCTGAGTCTCCTTTAATTTTGCCGTGCACCTTTCAAACCCTACTGTGGGCAGACTGCAAACCAGGACCAGTGCTCCCAGTTCTCAGAGCTGGGCCAC
>VYZR01128072.1:521-12204 GCA_013400675.1 Oxylabes madagascariensis
ACTTCCATATGAGGGCACATGAGGCTATCTTGTGAGTACTCTGGTCTGCAGAGTTTGCTCTGGAATTTTAATGTCCGTGCTAAAGCTGTCTTCTGAAGATTTAAATCGAGATTGTTTTGTGGCTAAATTCCAAACTCTTCTGAAACTGTAGTAGTTGTACTACAGAAATGAAAGCATTCTTTCTTGCTTTTGCTAATGATAAAACAGAGCTAAATTGTGATTGTTAGCTAATGTGTCACTCCATGAAAACCACTGGGAGAAATTCTGCACAGATTTGCTGAGTGGATGGCAATTTGCCCCTAAATGCTCACAGTGCATTAGCTTCTATACAGTGTGTGCATTTTGTTATCTTGTGTCTAGAGCAATATCGAGGCTGTCGTTTCCTTTTCAAAGCAGCTCCATATGAGTCAAAGAGAAACTTACAAAAGCTGTGTAAAGTCTATTGAGAAGAGCAGTCTTTGTGTAGCAGCTAATTCCCACACAAACAAATATCAGCAGGTGCTTTATGCTACATTGTAGTTTTGTGTGTTATGAAGTTCATGGAAGGAAGATGGGATTTAACTTTTTGTACTCTCCTGCATTCCTCATCTAAATTCATATATTTGTGATACTAATTGGAAAAATCTAGAGGGAACTGCTTATAAAGGTTGTATATAAATATGCTTAGAAAAAAGAAAAAAATAAAATGGTTTGTCTCCACAGAACATGTTTACAATAACAGGCAACAAGGTAAGACCTTTTATTCCCATGTTAGGGCTGATGGAAATTTGGTGCCAGCCTGTGTGTCTTTCACCTGCTATCCCTGAGTAGATGTTGATTTTTCAATTTACAGGTCTGTTAAGAATTCATGGCAATGTTAAATTATACATGAGAATGAGAATTTTCTCCTCCAGAGAGGAGAGTCTCAGTTTGTTGTGATATGGGTTTTGTATTTTTAATTGCTAATAAACTGTCAGAAAAAGACCATTTTTGTCTCCCCTGCCCATTCCTCTTTACCGTGTATTTCTTTTTCTCCACACCAGCTTGTTGTTTCAGTATGAAAAGAAAAGTGAATTTAGCATGGAAGGAAAAGTATTGATGTTCTTTTGGAACTACTCATTAGTTCAGAGGCAGGGGAAGCTGGAGAGTTAAAAAAATGCCTTCTATCAGTGTTTATCATCCAGGGTTAATTGTGTAATTCAGCTTTACTATACAGTGCATTAGAACTTTAAAGCCAAATTATTATTTTTACTCCTGCCTCTAAATTTCAGACTATTCCTGCCCAAAATGCATAACGTTTATTTTTCAGGTCAAAAACTTCACAAATAGTGCATTGGCTCTTACTAAAATTTTATTTATAAAATAGTTTTCACATGAAGAAAGATGTAGATCTTTGATAATAGGAAATATTATAACTGGGGTAAAACCCTTGACAGAAAACAGTATTTTATACTGCAATTAATTTATTCTATCACACAGCACAGAATGATTTTTGGAGCACAAACAAAATGTGTGAAGTAAATAGATTTGTTTAAATATCAGTAGATAAGCAAGTTAAAATATTTTCTATTGTTGGAGGTGAAGCACTGACACCCGTATTGAGCATAGTGACATTTCATGGAAACAATAATAGACAGGTTGAATTAAATTATTATAGTTTTGGATAGTTTTGGTTTCTTCCTGCTTTATTTTTGTTCAGTCTTTTATCATAGGCTGAGTAACCTGGCATTCTCCAGAGGGGATGAATCCCTTAGTAAACTTTTCATGGCAGATTCTCCAACATAAGTTCTAGCCTTGTGCTGGAAGGAGTTATGATATATAAAATTCTACTACTTTGCAAAGAAGTATTGGATCTGGCATGTCAGTATCAATTCTGGTTAACTTATTGTAATTCAGAAGTCCTCTGGGTGTTCCATGTCCAGAGCTTTAAGATAACTGACTTTCTCTCAGTATCCTATAAGAATAACTTGTGAAAAAAAAGCCATAGTAAGTACTGAGTGATAATATTCTTGAAAGGTCTATTACTGTCAAGGAAATCTAGAAAATTTTAGGAGCTCTAAATACGTTATTTTTAGCAAACTCATTCTACTATACACTCTTCTCCAATACCAAGGAGAACTGTATAATTACACAGCAGGTACATAAAATAAATTTGACATCTGATTGTGAATGAATGTCAAATTACTGTGCTGAAAAACACAAAAACGGAGTGACTTGCATCTGGAAAAGATTAAAAGGGATGGAAAATAGAATTATGTGAAGACAATAAAAGGTGTTTAATTCCTCCCTTTGCATTGTCACGGTTTGAGTAGCAGTTACATGGCAGATAATGTGCACTGTAGCAAGAACACTGAGGAAAGCAATTACTTACTGATTTACTGGCTTTCTAGATGAAGTGCATGATTTATATTTGCTGGTAAAATATATATGTATATATATAATGTATAGTAGCATGCTGCAAAGAAGAATGCCTTGTGATGCACAGTTGCTACTTCGTTTTGGAGTAAGAGAATGATTTTGGTGGATAATTAAATTCTGCCATGGAAGTACCAGACTTCAGAGACCGCAAATAAATTCAGACTACTACAATTGCTTGACCAGGGCAGCGAAATCATGGAATGGTTTGGGTTGGAAGGGATCTTAAAAGACCATCTAACCCAACCCCCTGGCTATGAGCAGGGACATCTTCAACTTGATCCAGTTTCTCAGAGCCCCATCCACTCTGACCTTGGATGTTTCTGGGATTGAGTCATCCACCACCTTTACCCCTTGTCTGATTGGCAACAGGCCCTGCTAGGAATTCTTTCCGTCTTTCCCACCAACTATCCCACCAACTCCAGTATGAATTTCACATGGCAAATCAGGACAGCACTGGCACATATTTCACAGGAAAGAATGGATAATGCCAAGTATAGGGAAAAAGGGACTCTTATGGGGAAAAACCAGAGTGAAATAAGAATACATAAAAGTCGTAGGAATTATATGGTGAAGCAAGCATATTTGTATGAAGTAGAAAATAGCTGATGCTGAACTTTTTTATGATGCCTCCAGCATCTATTTGACACTGAATTTTGCCTCCAGTCAACTGTATCAGTGTAGTTAAAAAAAATAAATAAATCAGCATCAGCAAAGAGATACTCCTCTCAGCAATCTTAATGACAGAAAGGACAAGATTTCTGTTGGTTGTAGTTCTAAGTACTTGTGTGCTCAAGATGATCTCTAGATTTCTATTATTATATTTTATTTTGAGCATTATTTAAACTAAAGGAGAAAAGGTCCTAAGGGCTTTGTGAACTAATGTTTTTAAGTAAATTATTTTAGAGATAGAGGGCAAATTTTCATAAGTAGGTTGTAACTTAATTTTTGGTCCTGGTAAGAGACAAAAACTTTGGGCTGTTGTATGCTAAAAAAAGGTGGTTTATGGAAGGTCATCAAATACATGGATCAAATTTATCCTAACTAAAAGGATTTCATCTATTTTAGTCCATACATATATGTACAAGTCTATGTAAAAATGTGTGTCTCATCTGATACAGTTTTCACTTTTGCAGTCTCATGTGTGTGTGTCTTGAAATTATGTGTTTATTTTTTATTGTGGGCAGAAATTACAAATTTTGGAACACCAAGGGTTAAGTTGTGAAATCTTTCTAACGCAAGAAAAAAAAAAGAAGTGCCAGCTTTTGGGAAGGAATTCAGATCTGTCCTTCTCTTGTCATTCGCAAAATGTTTTCATGCTTAAGAACTTGAATGAAAGCAGTGACAAATTCTTAATTTGAGCACACAGATGCTGTTTGTGTACGTTATTTTCTTTCTGTCCACAAAAGTCATCAAATGCAAAAACAATTTGCATGCAGACTTTTCATATGCGCCTGTATAAAGCTGTGCATATGCAAAATGAGTGCTGATAAATTAATGCTCTAGAACCCAGCTAATGTAAAATTTTCCTCTTTTAAAAGTTTTGGTGGCTTTTATCAGAAAAAAAAAAAAAAAAGAAAAGAAAAAAAAAAAAGCAAGCTTAAAGCTGAGTCACACAGTTCCGTCTCAGAAAAGAAATATTAAGCAGAAATATAGTTTAACTTCCTAGAAGGGAAATCTATCACTAATTCCAGATTAAAAGCTGAGAGCTACAACTGAGCTTAACGCCAGGAAGTCAGCCCCAGCAGAGACGGTGTCTACCCAAAATTCGCGGCTGGGCATGTTCAGTAATGAAGACCCCTAAAAGGTTCGTGGCACGGTCCCCGCGCTGCGGGCCGTCGGGGAGCAGGACACGCTTCTGGCGGCTGTGCATTTATGGATTTACCATCGCACGGGGCCACCGTGGCTGCGGTATCGCGGCGGTGAACCGGGCTCAAAACGCTTGGCATTGATAAAGCTGTCATGTAGGCTCTGCAGGTGACATAAAAGCCGAGAAGATGCCCAGCCACTGATGGCAGGCGCCTCTCCCGCGGCAGACGCGCAGGGCCCCATCGGCAGTCAGCCTGCGCGCCCGAGCGGGGCTCCGCTCTGCCCGCCCGCACTGCGGGCACCGCTCCGCAGGGATGCTCCCGCCGGGACTGCCTCGCTCCCCCGACACGCGGGACTCAGCTTTATGGAACAGGCAGCATTTATTGATGAATGGGGGAGGAAATTCGCCTGGGTTTTATTAACTGGGAAAGCTGGAGGCAGAGCTCGGTTACGCAGCCTTACATTAAGGTGGTGCAGGGGTCTAATGTCTGTCACAATCAAAGGCTAATGCAAATTCAGTGGGCACTGTAATATCAGCACTAATAATCAATGTTAAATTAAGATGTATTATCTAGGTAGCATGCATAAAGAAAAGGGGAGTCCTGAAATGTCATAATGATTTTAATTAGAACAGTGTTGGGGCTGGGGAGGAAGGCATGTCGCTATAAGGAAACTATGGTAAAATCCTGGCCAGTTTTTTTCTGGAAAACACACTGTTAATTACACTGACATATGCTGAAATGAGACTGTATAGTTACTCTCCTTGATGAAATGAGCTCTATATTTCTTATGAGACAAGATTTGAAATAAAGTACATAAATAGAGTGGTAAAAACTCCTTTAATACTTCCTGTCTTCCCTCACCCATATATTTCCCTTGTAGTTATTTTCAATCTACAAATTAATTGAAAGTGCAGCAGGCACAGTATATCTGTGAAAGTTGTCTCTCTCCCACACCCTGCGCTTGTTTAGAACATAAAGGTTGTAGAAGTGAGTAAGAGCATTTAATATAAAATTGCTTCTGAGTGCATGTGAGTGAGGATTATTGTACCTCAGAAACGGCAATCGTGCCCTCTGCAGTATTACACACCATCATCATTAAAACTCAGGGCTAGAGGGTGCAATTTTTAGTATCGTTTTTATGTATTGCAAACTATATATTACATGCATATAAATATATTAGTTTACTGCTTGGACTGCTTCTTCTTCTATTTCCAACATCGCAATATAGCAATATTGCAAGGTATGGATTATGGAGTATCACAGATCTTCCTTGTTATGCATAACATGTTATCTGTGCTAAATTAAAAAAAACAGGAAGCAACAGAGGGCAGCTGGTATCTGCCCTTTACTATAATCTCCCAATAATCTGTTTTATCTAGCCTGTTCTTCCATTCTAGTTGTAATGATGAGTCAACTTTTTCTCCCCTGACAAATTATTCCATTGTCTAACCTTCTGGACATTTCTGCCTAATGCGTAGTTTTAATATTTAAGTTTTGAATTTCAGAACATTAGTTCAGCTATAATGGTAAATGTGAAAGCCATCTCCTATCAATTAACAACCATCTGGGAGAGATGGAATTCAGAAATGAAGCAAAGTGCTGTACAATAGTGAATGATGAAGTGCAGAAACCCGTCAACCAAATGAAATGGGGTTTTTGAAAGTACTTTCTGGGACAGGAAGGTGGTGACCTCTTCAACTTTAAAAAAAAAGTGTCTTTTGTACAATTATACTATTCTTTGATAGTATATAGAATTCATAATTGTCAGTCTTACTTGTTTCAAAAGCATTAGTAAGTTTCAGGTCATGCATTGTGTTAAAAAGTAGCAAAAAAAAAGATAAATATTTGGAATTGTACAGGTAGTTGCCTTCAGGGTGTTTTTGAGATTCTCAGTTGTTATTGTCTAGATTTTTACAGAACACAAATGATTTTAAACATTATCATTTAAAAAAAAAAAAAAAAGAAAACATAATTATGTGTTGCCAAAAAGTTCAAGAGGCTCAAGTCTAATGTTAGAAAAATATTTGAAGAATGGTACAGACAAGTCCCAAATAGTACTTAAGATCTAGACAGGTTTCAGCATATTGTCCCAGGATTTTGTAAAACTCTATTACAATGCAGATAAAGTTTTCTGAATGTCTTGAGGAGATGATAGATCTAGTTGGTCAGATTTTCTCTTTCATGTACTTGTAAACCCTAAAACTGATAAATTATGAGCACTAGGAATGTTTATGGTAGTGGCAATTTTCTCTGCCTGTCACGTAAGATAAGGAGGGAATGCTGGCACATGTCTGTCACCATCAAACTCCTGGGTGAATTAGTCTGCTTTTCCTGTAGGGACCAAGCAGAGTTCCAGATTCATAGGCACAGGAGACCTCTGCAGTTCTCTGTGTTGAGTCCTTATGTAGTGGCTAGGTAATCTTCCTTGAGGATTAGTGAAACAAAAGAAATCTCACATATCAAGCAATATAACTGGAGTCTGGCCTTTATCTGGCTGTAAAGCCAAGTGGTTTCCCATATGACACAGGCTGCCAGGAAATGACTAGCCCTAAAAAGACCTAAACATTTGGCCCTCCAAATAAGAAGCTGGAGTTCAGTGTCTGTGTTTGTGCCTTCCACTTAACTCCAAATGCTACAAAAGAAAACACTGGAAGTGAAGACACACTAAAGCAACACAGTGTTACCCTGTCTCTGAACAGAGAGAAGAATAATAAAAAAAAAAGGAAGAAACTTCCCGCTAGGAGGAATTTCGTTTTTCACTACAAAATTATTGTAATACATTTCAGCTATAAGGAAATCCTCTTCCAATTTCATGCTACAGTAGTGTCCATAACAAAAATAAATGTATGTTACCAACATAGATTAAATAGCTGCTGATTGAATATTACCTGGGAGAGAGTTCACCAGACACTTATGGCTTAAATTCTGACTTTTTTTGCCTTCGAGCACTGTTGTTTTTTCCCCCTTTCAGTATCCTCCCTCACCTCCCACCCCCCAAAAAGAAAGCTTTAATAATCTTAAACAATCAAAACCAGTACATGTTGCTATAATTGTGACCCATTACTTCAGATGAAGATATGATATTAATTTTTAAAGACAACTTCAATTTTTTTAAATTAATCACATAAAATGCAAAGAAAGTGTTTAATATATTTTACATAATATGCACCTTTGAGGAGCTTAAATTTCTTCATGTCAATATATGCCAGCAATGCAATTTAATCTGTATATTGCTGACATAACTGACAATGCTGATTTTGAAAAGTAATCAGAGGAGTCATGTAATCAAATTAACTGGGAGGATTTACCAGCACAGTAGACTTTGACATTTCATTTGATGAATATACCTCATTTTGCATTGCCCATTCTTGTAACTCTTCCTCATCTTGGGCAACAAATAGTTTCACATACCAATATTGTTGCTGCCTACTTTCATATATGAATAAGAATTCAAATAATGTACAACTATTTAAATTTGTTATTGAACTTAGTTAATGTTCAACTCAACTTTTTATTGAAATTATAATTTATTATACTTCAGTTACCGTAGATGTATTGACAATACTGTTTTTACCAGGTGAGAATTTCTGTCTAAACGAATGTTTTAGGCAAGGTGAGAAACCCCCTCTCTCTAAATGGGCATTTTCCTTATACTGTTGAACAAATCAAGCTTGATTTCTGGTGAAATGGACTAAACCCTGGTACAAGAATGCTTTTCTTTTGAGGGTTGCTGCTTTCCTCAGATAGCAATTTCCTATAATTTCAGGGAATTCACTTCCTTACATACTGCTAAAAGTAGAGATTTACATGAACGGTATAAAAAACATGGGAGGAAAAAAACATATTGTCACAGGGCACTTTGCAAAGAGTATCCTCAACAGAATTATTAAGCAGTTATTATTTAGGACCACTGAACATAGCCTTCCTCAAAAATTGCTCTTTGCAAATAGCTACTTCATGCAGACATTCACAGCCTCAATGCACTCCTTCCTTGAGGCACTGTTAGACAAAGCTCTTTCCCAGGGAGACCTGCAGTAGCACAAATTTAAAGACATTAAAAAACCCAATGCAAAACCAAAACAAACCAACAACAAAAAACCACATTAGCTAAATTGCATGTGTTCCTATAATACAATAAACAAATAAACTGTCTTCTGCTCAATTTAGAAGTGAATAAAGTCTGTTTGCTTGCACTTACCCTCAACTGCACTACTGGGAGGATTGGAAAGCATTCATCTTATGCACAATCAGTTTTACCTTGCACTCATCATTTTACTTTTTATTTCCTGCCTCAACTCCACATCACAAGAACATATTGTAAAACTACTCACATACCTTGAAAAAACTGTAGCAGCAGTGTTAGCAATAATAGTATTTTTCTTCTTGTTTGGACAAGTTATGGTTTTACTCCCTAGAAAGCTAACCTATTTCATTAATATTTTCCTAGATTGCTTTTTGCCTTCCCGTTGAACCTTGTTTAGTAAGATGGATTTCATTTTGTTTAATGAGCTTACCTTTCAGCAACTCATCTTGATGTTGGATTTTATTGTGTTATGCATACTCCCAATATCTCAGCTTCTGTCAAAATAAATGTAATGCACAGTGCCCGATGCAAAGATAAAATGCACTGAGTTTAATGGAAGAATTATCAACTTTTCAACAGGTATCTGTCTACTGCTCANGAGACCAGCATAAAGCTCAAGTCCTGGCAGTTCACCGAAGTCTCAAGGCCTGAGATGCGCGTTTTATACTATTCCAAAATTATAGAAACAAAGAGTTCATTTTAATTTCAAATGTCTCTGCAATACAAATTCATGGTGTACGGGAACTTCTGAATGCTTAAACAGTCTATTGTTAAACTTGCTGAAAAGGGTTGATCGTCTCTCGGGGTCTCGTGGCAAGGTGTTCAGGATGTCTCCATCTGGTCTTGGAATTTGTGTACGGCGTCGACGTGCAGTTTCGGAACATAGCTTGATGTCCGGTATTGTCACTCTGGCTGTTGCCTGAAGGGTTTTTCTTTCAGAAGAGTCAGGGGTGTGGGGAATGTCTTTGCCACGAGAAGCTGATTCCATCACCGGGGAGATGGCTACTTAATCGCGTCCGGGCGGGGACGGGGTTGCTGGCTTGAGCGATTAGCTCTTTTGTTTTCCGCAGAGGGCCCTCGGGGGCCCCGGGTGTTTGCATCGGTTTCAGGCTCCTGTTTCTAAATTCTAAATCTACACGAATTATTCTAATATATTTATTACATCAGTATCTGAGATATCTATGCCAGGTCAGGGTAAATGTGTGTCTTGTCCCTGCAACCTCTCTGCAAGACACTGCTGCTGTGATAAAAAAGGATGGTTTTCAAAAACTGAGATACAATAGCAATTACACATACTGTTTTGGTAGTTCTTGTGATTATCATCCTGTGTTGCGCTCTGTTGCTTCACAAACTGTTGCCCTGTGCATGTGTGTCTAACTGATACCTCTCTTAATTCTGTTAAATCCTGCTTACGTCTTCCAGCTGCAACTCTGCCAGCTTCTCTGTCTGCCTGTGACAGGCTGCTCATCCTTTCCACTGTGCTTTCCTAAGGCACTTTACTTTCTTTTTGAGTAAGCTATCTAGATAGCAAGACAACAAGAAGAGGAAACCCTGTCTAATCTAGCATACAGGACTGAAATATTTTTTAACTTTCTCACTCTGCTTGCTTTACCCTTGTCAGAGCAGATTGCTATGCAGATGGACACAGTCACATTTGAAGTGACAGATTTATGTCTAAAACATGTAACAGAGAGTGTCAGGAACCAAACCTGGGCCTTGATTCCATATGGCATATAGATGGCTTCCATCAGCTCAGCACAGAGCAAACCCCCCCGTAGGTCTTTATTCTACAGAGCTATTTGAAATGTCCAAACATAGACCCAGAGAAAGATGTGACCCCTAATCAGTGTCCAAGGATCAGGCTCAGAAGCTGGGTCTCTTTACTGACCCATTGTGTGCCAAAGCTTGGTCCCATGATGCAAAACGTACCTCCTGAAGCCATATAGGCACATGCTGATTCTGATCCCAATGTTTTCAATGCATGCAGTATACACATGCTGTGCAAGGACACATGCAGTGTTAAGCGTATCCTGGGTTAGTAAAACTTGAATGAGAATATCAGAGAGCTGCTCTTACTTTGTAAGTAAACCTGCATAGCATCTAAAGATCTAGGCAACAGGAGAGGTAACCTTCCTATTTTCAGAGCAAGAATTCCCCAGGAGGCGCTTTCAACATCATGGAAATGGCACAAAAATATAGAATGGATTGGATTAGAAGGGACTCAATATCTGTTTCCTATCCCCCTGCCATGGGCAAGGATACCTTCCACTAGAGCAGCTGTTCAAGCTGTGACTCGAGCAGCCAGTTTGCAATCTTTTCAGGAGCCCTCAACTGGACACACAGTCCCTCCCTCCAGAAAGAGTTCCTCATTTTGTTGTGAGCGGCTTCACTGTTAACAGAATAAAAGGGTTTAATGCATTTGTGGTCATTCCAGTCTAGGAACGATGCCATCTTACCAGTACTATGTCTTGTGATGTGCAGCATTTTCCCTAGCCCCTTGGCTTGTTTTTGAAGGTGACTCATTACTCCATTACATTTGCAGTGGGGATACTTCAGACACATAGCCCCCACTATGCACTATATGAAATATATTTCAGCAATAATCTTATGCACATATCTTTGTGTAATTTGAGGTTGTTGTGCTTTTGGGGTGTTTTTTAACTATTTGATTCTAGATTTCCTTAGGCCTCGTAACTGTTTAAGAGGTTCAGAGTTTTAAACTGTTATACACCACAGATCGTGGAATCACAGAATCGTAGAATGATTTGTGTTGCAAATGACCTGAAAGATCTCCTAGTTTCAAACCCCTAGGGCAGGAAACTTTCCATTAGACCAGGATAACTCAGAACTCTATCCAACCTGGCCTTGAACACTTCCAGGAATGAGGAATCCACAGCTTTTCTGGGCCACTTGTTTCAGTGCTTCACCATCCCCACAGTAAAGATTTTCTTCCTAATACCTAACCTAAACCCACCCTCTTTCAGTTTTGCTATAAAATAAAAGGTAATAATACATTTACCTCCAAGGCTTTACCATGATTCATAAACCACACTGATGAATGCGAAAAGAATGCATGAAAATATCAAGGTGTATTTAAAGTGGTTAAACTGTTAGATTTAAAAAAATGGAAAAGAGAAAAACTTGATTGTCAATTCTTGATTCTCAAGAAACAAAGCTTGATTCTGAAGTGTGGAGAAACAGAAGCATTGGCATAAACTTCTTTGTGCAGTTTAACAGCTGGCTTTTGGATAACATGGCAACTGTGCAATGAACTAAAAGTTAAGCTGCATAGAGTGCAATTCATTTCACTCTGCTTTGGATGTCCATGCCTGAGACAATGATCCTAGCTTTTCTTCAAAAAAGAATAAGGATTCTCAGACTGCACTTCATTATA
>VYZR01128074.1:0-20999 GCA_013400675.1 Oxylabes madagascariensis
GGTGGGTGGGAGAGATGTTGGAGCGGGAGAGCGGGGATCCGAGCGGCGGGACGCGAGCGATGAGCTCGGGATGGGTGCGAGGTGCGGGAGCAGTGGGATGTGGAGGGTGCGCGCAGTGGGGCGGGGGGCGGTGAGGACGGAGCACGGGGGTCTGTGCGCCGGGCCGGAGGTGCGGAGTAGGGGCTCCGTGCGGCGGGACATAAAGGATGAACTTGGGATGCCTGTGAGGTACGTGAGCCATGGGATGTGGGGTGTGCGCGCAGTGGGGCGGGTGGGATTGGAGCAGAGAGGTGTGTGCGGTGGGCAGGGGGCTGCAGGCACGGGGTGCAGGGGTCCGAACGGCAGAGCACAGGGCAGCGTGCCGTGGGGCAGCGGGATGAGCGCGTAGTGGGTGTGATGTACACGAGCAATAGGATGTGGGGTGTGCACGCAGTGGAGCGGGGGCCAGGTGAGACTGGAGCACGGGGGTGTGCGCGGTGGGCAGAGGGGCTGGAGGTGTGAGTCACAGGGCTCTGTGAGGAGCCGTGGGCCAGAGGGATGAGCTTGGGATACGTGTAAACTACACAAACAATGGGTTGCGGGGTGTGCATGCAGTGGGGCACGGAGTGGGTGAGATGCGGTGGGCAGAAGGGCTGCAGGTATGGGGTGTGGAGGCGTCCGTGTGGTGGGGCACAAGGGATGAGCTTGGAATGGGTGCATGCGTAGCTTGGGACGAGCTACACGAGCAATGGGATGTGAGGTTTGCATGCAGTGGGACAGGGTGCGGATGAGAAGGAAGCACAAGGGTGCAGCTATGGGGGATGGCATGTGGGGTGCCCGTGTGATGGGACGTGATGAGTGTGGCACAAGGGATGGGGCCAGCATGCAGTGGGGTTTGGGGCAGGTATGCAGCAAAGTACAGAGGTGTCCCCAGTTGGGTGTGGGGTGCCATGGGGCACAGGGTGCACGTACTCTGGGACATGAGGTGGGTGTGATGGGCACAGAGATGCGCGTGCAGGGGTGTGTTTGTATAATGGGGTACAGGGATTGTAGGGGGTACTGATGTCTGTGGAATGGGATGCATGGATGTGCGTGCAGTGGGGCACGGTGATGAGCATGCTTGGGATATGGCATACCCATGCAATGGGTCATGGAGACAGATGAGAGTGGGGTGCGTGCGAGGAGGACACAGGCAGTGGAACACCCTGGGAGGGAGGCGTGTGCGTGGGCGGTGAGTGGGCCCGGGGGGTTGCAGATGCAGGGCAGAAGGCTGTGTGCGTGCAGGGGGCAGTGGAGATGGACGGCCTGCAGAGACAGGGGTGTGTGTCCAGTGGGGCACTAGGTGTGCCAGGGATATATCGACGACAGTAGGTGAGACCAGGAGCAGACTATGGGGAAGGGAGCTGGCTTAGTGACCGGGATGCGGGAGGATACCTGGGGGCTCCGAGTGGTCATCCCCTGGTAAGAGGGGAGGCTAGCCGGGGACTACCGGTGCCGGGCGGCAGCGGTGGAGCGGCAGCTGTGCGCGGTCCTGACCGCCGGCCGCGGAGCTGTCCGCGGTGCTGACCGCCGGCCGCGACCTGAGGCTGTGGCGCCGAGGTTGGGGTCTTGCGACTACGGCCGCTGGCCTGAAGCAGAGGGGCTTTGGATTTTCTCCTTCCATCCACTCCGCGTCCATGAGTAGCAATCCTGCTCCATCCTCCAGCATCTTTCCCGTGCTCTGGCTGCACTGCCATGGTGCCTCAGACTGACCCACTGCGTGTAACCAATTCTCTCACCTTGCCCTGAGCGAGGGAGCATGAGGGGGCTGCACTGGGACTGAGTAGCTCCGGGTTCTTCCCCCAGTTCCCCTTCTGGAGTTATGTTCAACACCCTCCCTGGGGTCCCCTGCCAGATCACTGTCCCCACGTGGGGCTGTGGAGTGACCAGGTGGTTCCTGGTGGAGAAATTGGGATCGGATGCTCTTGCATTGAGGAGACAGGTGTTTCATGCCTGGCTTGTGCCGGCTGGGAGTGAAGAGGAGGGGGAGATGCCTTTGTTCCAGACAAGGAAGCAGATGCAAGTCAGTGTACAGCCTGCTGGGGCTGCACACATGCAGCACAAACACACGTGCACACAAGCACATGCGCACACTCCAGGTCAGGAACATGTGGTGCAAAGCAGATCCTCTTCTCAGCTATCCCACTTCACACTGGATAAGTCCTCCTGGACACAGACCTGCTCCCAGCCCACCCTTTGCTGGCCTCCCCCTTTCCAGCAGCTTGTGAAGAGGGGTATTTCATTCTTGCTGTGTCTCTAGAGAAAAATGGATGGGTCTCCCAGATGGGCACTGGTGTAGTGTGGTAATGGTAGGTGAAGTTATGGCTGCTGTTTCGAGTCCTGCTCTCCCTTGTGGCAAAGAAGTGGCTGTCTCTCTGCTGGTGGGGCTCCTGGAAATCCCTAAAAATGGACCTGTCAGGCAGCTGGTTAGGGGGAGGTGGCCCCCACCTGTACTGTGGGCTTGCAGGAAGGGTCTTTCAGACATGGGGCTGTGCACAGGCACACACCCCCATGGACGTGGGTTTGCACGCCTCCACTCCCTGGTGCATGCAGACAGCACCCACGTGTGCATATGTGCACACATATGTGCACCGTTCCTCCCCCACAAACCATGGGAGAGCTGGGAGGCAGTGCAGGAAGTGCTCTGCTTGCTCCTTCTTGTGGCTCTAGGGTGAAACTCTGTGCTTTATGATGGGCTCAGTACTGAGCCTCCCCAGCAGGCAGATGAGGGGCAATGTGTGTTCCAGTGAGAGCTGACCTGGTAGGGCATAGCTGAAGCCATGAAGAATGTCCCTTTACTTATTGCAGGTAAAATGCAGGGAGCAGAACGTGAGCAGCCAGAGCCATGGGCTCCTCAGGCCACAGGCCATCAGCGCCCACAGCTCAGTGAACTGGACTTGAGGCAGTGCTGAACCAAAATTGATGCAGACTGTGCCAGGGCTGGGAAACACAGCTGGGGACAGCTGACATCAGCACTGGGGATTCACTGAAATGGCACTGTCCCAGCCCCTCCTGTTTCCAGTCTGCTGGATGCCTGTGACATATTCAGAGCCTGGGAGGTGGACCTGCTCTGGGGGGACTGCTCCACAACCCCCTCCCCAATCCTTTACCCTACTGAGAGCCCCTTGGGTCTCCTTTGCAGATGGGCTCTTTGTGACTGACTACTTCACCCGCACACCACGCAAACTCAGCCCCTTCCGCTCCTTTGCCAGCATCGAGCTCTTCCACTTCCACATTCCTGAGGACACAGTCATCGCTGTCTGGAACCTCATCACCTTCAAGGAGCAAGGTGGCACCTTTGGGGATCAATGCCCAGACCGTAGCATCACCGTGTGAGTAAGCAGCCTGGCCTGCCTGTATCATTCCTGCCTGCCTCTGCTGCTCCTGCCTGGATTTGCCCCACAGCTTGCCTGCTCTTGCCTGCTTCTTTGCTTCCACAAGCACATGTACATATAGAGTCAAAGAATCATAGAACCACAGAATGCTTTGGGTTGGAAAGGATATTAAAAATCATCTTGTTCCAACCTGCTACCATGGGACACGTTCCACTAGAGCAGGTTGCCAACTGAGTACCACACAGCTGCTCACTCATCCCCCGCTGCTCCCCCAGCGGGGAGGAGAATCATGGAAAAAAAAAGTAAAACTCGTGGGTTGAGATAAAAACAGTTAACTAATCAAAATAAATATGCCAATAATACTAATGATAAAACAGCTACAATAATAATAATAACAGCAGTAACAAAAAGGAGAGAGAGAAATAAAACCCGAGAAAGACAAATGATTCATCACACAGTTGCTCACCACATGCTGACTGATGCCCAACCTGTCCAATGGTTGGTGGCTCCATGCCAGCTCTTCCAAGTTTATACACCAGGCAGGAAGCTCTGTATGGAACAGAATATGTTCTATATGGTATGGAATATCCCTTTGGTCTGGGTCAGCTCTCCAGGCCATGCTCCCTTCTGGAATCTTGTGCACCCGCTCTCTGGCAGAGCATGGAACGCTGAAAAGTGCTTTAGAGTAAGCACTGCTGAGCAACAACTGAAACATCAGTGTGTGGTCAACATTATTATCATACTAAATCCAAAACACAGCACTGTACCAGCCACTAAGAAGAAAATGAACCCTATCCCAGCCAAAACCCAGACAACATGTACGCTCCCTCCCCATGATTCATCTTCCCAGGACCGATGCAGGCTCCACTCTTTGTGCATCTCATAGATGAACTGTTTTGCTTGAACACCCACTCGGGAAAGCTCAGTCTCCAGAAAGGTCCCAGCTCACAGATGGCTTCCATGATGTCTTTAAGCATAGAGGAAGACACCCACATATAGGACGTACTGGCCCTGCCATGATGCTCAGCCTACACCCTGCTGACTGCTGTCTCTCCTGCAGGTATTTCCGCTCAGGGGCTCCCTCCGTCATTAACCCGCTGCACACGCACTTCCCCAGGGACACAGCCGTCCCTGGCTCCTTCGCACTGACCCTCACCTGGACTCTGCCCAACCGCACCACGGGAGTGTTCAATGTCACCAGCCCACTGCCCGGGGACTGGTTCCTGGCTGCCCACCTGCCCAAAGATGACGGCAAGATCTCCGTTAAGGTGAAGGGCCTGGAGGGACCGCGGCGGGGCAGGGCTAGGGTCTGATTACTCTGGGCTGGCAGTGCCCAGGGCAGGTGTCCCAAGTAGGGCAACGCCTTGTGCCCCTTGCCCTGTGCTGACTCTCCTCTGGTGCAGGGGCTCTACGAGGAGTGCCAGTATCTCTTCCAGCCACAGCTCATCGTGCAGCGCCTGGTGAACATCGCTGTGCTGTACCCCGGTCATGTCACTGAGCAGAGCATGGCACCCCACAACCGCTCCTGCCTCTACAAGTGAGTGCTAGAAGGTCTCCTAAGGAGGGGGCATCCTCACGGTGGGGAGATGAGGGTTTCCCATCCCTCTGGCTTCTCTCCCTAGCCCTGTTAATCCATAGTGATGGGCACAACCTGGCACTGCTGTCCCGCAGGGTCTTTGTGCCCAGCTACACATCACGAGTGCTCGTGGAGGTGCTGCAGTGCCGTGGGGCCGAGGGCTGCCCATTCTGGCTGCGTGTCCGGGCCAAGGCTCCACCCCTGCACAACTCCACAACACTGGACTGCCGGGAACACACTCCCTGCCAGCTGGCACAGGACCTGCCCTTCTGGCAGCACTGGTACTACGTGCTGGTGGAGAAACACCCTGGGGTGCCGGGCACCATCTCCTTCCAGGTCACTGTGCAGCTCACAGGTGAGAGTGCATGGAGGTGTGGGTGGAAGCATGGTCTTGACTCTGCTTTGGTGTGGGGGTTAAAGGATGCCCACAGGATCTGTCTGCAGCTGGGCACAGGGTTATACCCAGCTCTGCTGGGATGGGAATGCTATGAGGTGTTGGGGCTGGGTTGCAAATAGAGATGAATGGCGGGCAAGAAGGAAAGGTGGGAACTAAGAGGGGGCTGGAGCTGTGTGGTGCCCAGGCTGATGGCTCTGTCCCTCCAGACTGTTCCCGACCCAGCCTGGCCCGGCCACCATTCCTGCCCTCCAGCGCCTCCATGAACATGCCTCACTCCTTTGGCTCCGCGGGCGGGCTGGCGCTGGGGGACAGCCCTCCACCCACCAGCCCCAATGACACGAAGCATCCAGTCTCCATTCCTGTCACCTCACACGGTGGAGAGCGGTGCTGGCCTGTCCGGCCCACGTTGCGCAACGAGCTGGACACCTTCTCCGTCCACTTCTACATCTTCTTCGGGCCCAACGTGTCAGTGCCGCCTGACCGCCCCGCTGTCTTCGTCATCAACCTCCTGCCAGTGCTGGACAGTGGTGGGGTGCTCAACCTGGAGCTGCGGCTCAATGTGGTGAGGTGGCCACATACACCCTGAATGGGGCAGGGTAGCTTGGGACAGGGGGCAGGATGGGAGATGGGTGATGTCCAGGTTGCAGCAGGCCAGGGAACAGGATTTGGGGTGGTTGTGATGTTTTTGGGTGATGGAGAATGGATTAGGGTGCTCCAAGACCCAGGTTCAGGGTGTTCTTGGGTGAAGGGCAGCGGGTTAGGGCATTGCTAGTTGGTGTGCTGTGATCCAAGTGCTGTCAGAGCAGGGGACATCCCTAGCACTGGTTTAAGGGCATCTCCTCTGTCATCAGAGCTCCCTGTGTGGTGAGAATGTGACAGTGTTTGGGTGTCTAAACCATGAAGTCCCACTGACATCCGGTGACAACACCTCGGTCACCTGTGAGACAGGTAGGCTGGGCTGTGCATGTCCATCCTGCCATGCCCACGGGGTCACCTCCCCCTGTGTCTGGCAAGAGGCTGGGTGGGGGGAGACTGCAGAGACCATGGGGGCATTTGGCCCTGGAACCTGGCACAGGGTACTCTGTCCCTGTTCCAGCTCTGTCCAGGGCAGGGGGCTGCACCTTGCTCTGCTCACCCAGAGCTCTTCCGGCCCACAGAGTCTCTGGCAGGCTTCCTGCTCTCCGTTAATGCCACAGCCAGCCTCAGCCGCCTGCGGATCCCCTACCCACAGACAGGCAGCTGGTACCTGAGCCTGCGCTCGCTCTGTGCCGCGGAGCATGGGTAAGTGCCCCAAGGGGGGATGTCCTCACTGTGACATGTGCCTGCGTGTGCCGGGGGTCTGTGGCTGTGCCTGTCCCCTGCGCTGCATGTCTGCGCTCATGTGGCTTTGCGGGCTGTGTGTCACCGTGTGAGTGCTGCGTGGGCACGGATGGCTCCATCTCGCGTCTGCCTGACCATCTGTGGGTCCCCGCGGCTCTTCCCTCTGTCTCACGGTTAGGAAGTGCCTGTCAGCTCGTGAACGCCGGGCATCTGTCAGTGCCTCCCCGCCTCCGCGGCAGGGCCCATCTGTACCCATGCCTGGGAGGGGACTGGGCTGTTGCTGGGAGGACAGGGCTCTGCTCTGCGTGTGAGGGGGCATCTCTGGTCAGGCTGGGGCTCTGCTTGGCTTCTCCAGGGACTGGTCCTGTGCTGCAGCTTTACTTCTGGCCTCTGTGTCTGCCTGGAGCCCTGTGTCTGCCTGGAGCCCTGTGGAAGAGTGACGCTGTGTATGTGTGTCTGTACGTGCAAGGATGCATGAGTGCAGATGGTGCTGCATGCACATTTGACACAAGTGTGCATGCAGCACTGCATGCATGCTTGGGTGCATATGTGCAGCCAGCTCTGTGTGCATATTCTGGTTTGCACAAGCAGTCAGAGCTTTGTTCAAGCAGTCAGGGCTGTGTATGCTCTGCACACACATGTGCAGATTTGACTGTGTGAGTACACAGTCAGTGGACAGCAGACACACATGCAGCTGGCTCTGTGTGCATATTTGGGCGTGTTGGGGTTCCTGTATGTGCCCAGCCAGCAGCTGGTACGTGCTGTCAGCCTATGGGGCTGCCTGTGCTCGTGGTGTGCTAGAGCTGAGGAGGTGTTGGCAGTGCCCAGTCTTGTGCTTGGGTGGCACAGGGCAGTGGGATTGGTGTGCCTGCCCTGACTCCTCTGCCGTGTTTCTAGTTCATGCTGAGATGCCAGTCACAGTCAGTCCTTCCCTGATGGGTTCACACATGGCCATTGAAGGGCAGGGTGCAGTGTTTGCACAGCAAAACCCAAATGAAGTAGGAACCAGCTGAGTGTGCTGCTGAAGGCAGAGGGGCTTTAAGTGTGGCCATGTTCCTCCTGCTCACTTAGGCTGGCACAAACAATTGAAGCACTCAGGAACCTTGGAGACCAGCTCCCAGCTACCATACACAGCACCAAAGAAGCTCATTTTCAAGCTTATCCAGTCTCTGGATCTCCCATCACCTGCCAAGTCTGGGTGCGACAGGTGGCTCTGGTAGAGGCAGGAGCTGCTCAAGGGCACAGGGTGAGGGCTGACCCCCTTCTCCTACCCTGCAGATTTGAGCCCTGCACCAACGTGACAGCTGAGGTGTACCTGCGCGCCTACCTCTCACCCTGCATCAACGACTGCGGCATCTATGGCCAGTGCAAGCTGTTGCGCACCAACAACTACCTGTACGCTGCCTGCGAGTGCAAAGCTGGTGAGAACTGAGCCAGGCACCCACAGACTCACAGCATCCTCCCATTCTGCTTGTGGGTCCTGTATCCCAGTATCCATTCATGCCAGGTCTCTGCAGGGTGCTGGAAAGGGGGTTCCCTGGTCCACCCCCCCAGCCCCTGTGAGTGCTTCGGTGGTGACAGCAGCTCTCCCTGGTCACAGGCTGGAACGGCTGGGGCTGCACGGACAACGCTGAGGCTTTCTCTTATGGCTTCCAGCTCCTCTCCACGTTGCTGTTGTGCCTCAGCAATGTCATGTTTGTGCCTCCCGTGGCCATTGCTGTCCGCAGCCACTACCTCCTAGAAGCTGCTGTCTACATCTTCACCATGTTCTTCTCCACTGTGAGTGTGGCGTGGGGCAGCTGAGGGGCAGGCGAGGGGTTGAGACTATGCAGAGCAGCTCTCACACCCTTTCCCTGCTACCCTAGTTTTACCATGCCTGCGACCAGCCAGGCATTGTGGTGTTCTGCATCATGGAGTACGATGTGCTGCAGTTTTGTGACTTCTTGGGCTCTCTCATGTCTGTCTGGGTCACTGTCATCGCCATGGCCCGGCTCCAGCCCATAGTCAAGCAGGCAAGTGTGGGGAGGGGGCATGCAGGGCAGGCACAGAAGAGATTTATCCTGATGGGTGCCCCACTGCCCCACAGGTGCTGTACCTGCTGGGGGCCATGCTGCTCTCCATGGCTCTGCAGATGGACCGTCACGGGCTCTGGAACCTGCTGGGGCCCAGCCTTTTTGCTTTGGGGATCATGGCCGTCGCCTGGGTAAGATGGTGTCCCTTATGTCCCCATCCTGGCTGCGCTCAGCATCCTGCCCCTGCCAGCATCTCCCCTCTGCTGCCTTTACCCTTCCCCGTGAACCCCTCTGCCTGGCTCCTGAGGGATGTGTCACCGTGGCACAGAAGTTATGCCTGTTCCTGCTGTGGGTCCCCCTTCCAGCCTGTCCTTTCCCCACCACAGACGGCTCGCACCATCCGTCGCCGCCACTGCTACCCACCGACCTGGAAGCGCTGGGCTTTCTACCTGTGTCCAGGAGCGCTGATTGCAGCGGCGGCCGTGCTGCTCTACGCCTTCGTGGAGACAGAGGAGAACTACTTCTACATCCACAGCATCTGGCACCTGCTCATTGCCGGCAGCGTTGGCTTCCTGCTGCCGCCCCGTGCCAAGCCCAGCAGGCGCCTGGGGCCACTGCCCCGGCGCAAGGGATGTGGGTACCAGCTCTGCGTCAATGAGCAGGAGGAGCTGGGGCTCGTCGACCCCGCTGTGGCCTCCATCAACAGTATTTGTACCAGCTGATGCTGGCACCAGCTCAGACTCCTCTGTCACGGACAGCAGCCCTGTGGGGCTTTGCACCCACTCTCTTTGCTGGCCACCCATCTCTGGGAGTGCCAGGACTCCTCTGGGCAGGCACACAACCACCTGTGTCAGCCTGTTCTTCCAATTACAGCCTGATTGAACTTGTCTCCAGGGGTTGCTGTGGCTCAGTCTGGGGCAGAGCTGTGGGGTCTCAAGGCTCAGCTGGGTCACATTCCTCTCTTTGCCAGGCCATGGAGTTGCTGAGGGGAAGTGGCTGGGTGTTGAGGGGTTGGAATGGCAACAGTCTCTGGCTCTCAGTCAGAGCTGCTACTCTGTGGTGGCTGCTCTGGAACTGATGGAGCTTCGACATAGAGCAAAGTGACTGGCAAGAGGTGGGGTCTTTTGGCTCCTGGCATGACAGGTTGCCAGGCTGGGATGTCTTTGTTGGGGCATTGTGCTCTCACAAGATGGCTGTAATGCCCCACCCAGGAGCAGCAGTGCTGTACCAGGGCATCCAGGTTACTCTCCAAGCCTGCAGGACTGTGGTGAGCCCATAGCTGTGGCTGTAGGTGCCACTGGGGAATGATTCTGATGCTGCCTGCCGTGGCAATGCATAGGTCTTAGAGGGCTCTGCCTGCAAGGGCCACATCCCCAGGAGCCCGCAACATGTTAGTGGCACCCCTCTGTCTGGGGCAGCCTGCCTCAGCACCCCACATGTTGCTACACCCAAGGAGCGGTGGACTAGTGACCCTGTGTCCCTGCTATTGCCATCAGCCCTGTCTCTGCAGGGCACTGGGCTCCAGTGGGAGGGGCATTGCAGGGACTGTACCCTCTGACCCAGTTGGGACAGCCCCTTCTCAGCCCCTGCTTCTTGTCTGGCTTATGGTGAGACCTGTGGGCTCAGCACCCACTGCAGCCAGTGGTGACCGTGGTGTGGTGACAGACACCTGGGCTGTGTGTGTGTCTCAAGGACAGGGGGTTTTCACTCTGCTTCAGCAGCTCAGAGGGGTCAAGGTGGACCAGAGAGGACAGGGAAAGTTTCACTGACACTTCTCACCCAATGGGGACTTCCCCAATCTCCTGAGAATTTCTCAGCCCTGAAGGGGTCTTCACGGTGGAATCCTGAGGCAAAGCTCTGCATCCTAGCAGCCACATCCTAGCTCAGCAGAGCCCACCCACCAGCAGCCCCCCTCCCTGTGCCCCTGGGGACAGAGCTCGACACAGGGAGATTTACTGGATGCTTAACAGGATTAGCAACTGCAGGCGGGCAGGCTGCTATGTAATAGGATTGCAATCTAATTAAAAATGCTGCTTGGGAGCTGGGCCCCAGCTGGCCAGAGCGGGGTGGGCTTAGGGGTCTGTGGGGGTAGCTGGAGAGGACTGTGGGTATGGGATTGGCAGAGCAGGAGGAGGGATGAGCTAGCAAGGACCATGGCAGTGCTGGTGGGTTCAGGGGTTTGCTGCCTCTGTCTCTGGGCCTTGGTGTGGGATGTGCCTATGGGGAGTCAGACTGGCATGGAGATATGCCGTGCTGGAGCAGGAGCCCCAGTCATTGTACAAGGACTGGGGAACCTGCATCTGCCACTCTCCTTCCTCCCTGAGCTCACCCTCCAGCCCTCTCTCTGCCATATAGAATGTCCTATCTGGTCAGGCCAGGTGGCAGATTAAGGATTAATTTTTTAATTAAGTCCAGTTGGACCCCACTGGCAGTAGCAGCCCCCAGAGGATGAGGAGCTCAGCTTCAGCTTTCACATCAGCAAGAGGGTGGAGTGGAGCACACACTGGGCACAAGCTTGTTGTACACCAATACACCCCAGTTTCATGCAGGTGTCAGAGCTGCATGCAGCATTGTTACCCAACCCTCATCCCCTGTCTCACTGCTGTAGGGCTGAAGTGCAAACCTGCTGCTTGCCAAATTTGTGAAGACTCTACAATACAAGAGCCAGTGGTGGGATGAGCTGTCCCCTTGCAAGCAGCTGCACAGCCCCTGGCCTGCCCCACAGCAGACACCATGAGGGTGACACCTATGGGATTGGACCCTTGAGGTTTTAGCCATGACAGTTGCCCAGGGTAGCCTGGAGGAGCCACACACCACCTCTGCTAGACTCTGCTTTTCTGGGCTGCTGGTGCCACTCAGAGCTCCCTCTCCTTTTAATTAAACCTGCAACTGCATTTTTCATCTCAAGGACAGGCCATGCATTTGACCGCACTGCTCGGGAGGGAGCTTGGCCAGGCAGCACTGGAGGGGATCCAGGCATTCTCTGCCAGCCTAGCTTGTCACTGGGGGCCTGTGGGCTGCCTGCTGAGAGCTAGAAATCCCTATTTTCATTTCCTCTCCCAGTCCCAGGATGGGCAGAAACCCATTCCCCTGCCCAGGAGGCCAACACAGCTTGGGGCACAGCTCAGTGCCTGGCAAGTGCAGAACACACAGTACTGCAAGGCAGAAAGGTTTTTTGCTCACTGCTCCAGGCACCAAGCATGGAGAAGCAGGTCTCTCCTGTGGGACACCCAGCACAGGGGTGTGGGTACCTCTCCCACCAAGCCTGTCTGGGAGCATGCTGGGACACACCATGGGAGACTCCAATTCCCCTCAGTCACCCTTCCTTCGTTGCAAGGTCAGGAGCACCAGTGTGCTCATCCCCATGGGTCTAGTAAGCTTTTCTGTCATGGTTCCCCATAGCCTCCAGCCTCTGCCCCATGAGGATATACTTGGGGTCCAGGCTGGACTCTCCTGCCCTCCCCTCCTGCTCAGAGAGTTGGGGTCTCTGTGACTCCCACCCCCCAGTGTAAACAGCTTTCCCGATGTTCCATCCCTGCCTCTACCAGCACAGCAACCACATAACCATGGCAACAGTATCCCTATAACAGCCAGGTACATCTGACATCCCCATGGCAACCAACTCCCAGAACAGCCGATAAAGAGCTTTGCTTCCTCAGTGCTGGAGAGGAATGGGGGGGATTCAAGCCATATCAGGTCAGGTAGTGGCAGGGACCTAGAGACAGACACACTGGGTAGGGTGTTAGACTTGGTGTGTCGGGCAGCAAAAACCTTCACAGCCTCTGTCCTGACAGGTAGGATGCAGGGGACAGGGGATACATGAGAAGGCAGCAGCCCTGGGAACAGTATCACCCTGATTCAGCCTCCTGCATCCCAGCTCCATCCTGCCTGCTGGGCTGTCAGTGCCATTGGGCCAGCACTCCCTGCTCCAACACAAGTTTCTTGGAAATGTGCATCCCAAACACTGGTATTGTGCTTTCTGCCACAACCTCCTCCCCCCCAGTCCACACAAAAGAGATGCTCTGCCTGTTGCCCTCACTCTGCCCTCCTCAGGGGCTGCCAGGCCCTCCCACCACTGCCTGCCCAATGCCTGCTGTCCGAACTCATCACCCAGCAGCCCTGATGCAGTCTGTCGTTGCAGATGGCAATTGCATGCCATGCAACTTTAATGTGTCAGGCCTGAATTATTGAGCCCTGCAGCAGACTGCGTGCATGCAGGCAGGACTTGGCATCCCTCCTCCTCTCCCTGCCCATGTGTGCCTGACCAGGCAGCAGCGGGTGGGGGCTGGTGAGAGGTCCAAGGTTTTGGGGTCTCTCTGGGTGCACAAGGGTGCTGTGCCCCTTGCTAACCACTGTGACTGGGAGGTGTGGGTGGAAGGGTGGGTGGTGGTGTCACCAGATTGGTCACCTGGGGGTTGGTGAGTCCCCAGGCAGGTGTATAGGGAGGGATGTGTAACTCTGCCGTCCCCACCTCAGCATTTTCTCCCTGTATCCTCATGAAATCCCAGGTCTAGAGGCAACAGATCTCCTATAGCTGCCCTGGGAGTCCTCACCCCTCCTGCTCACTGTGCTGCCAGACCCCAGGGAGGCAAAGCCTTTCCACCCCAGTCAATGTAAATGCCATGGCGGATACAGACAGAGCTTGCTCCCTAGCCAGACATGGCTGTCACTGTGCCACTCTGGGGATGATGAAGGGCTCAGAGAATGCCCTGGCTGCTCTCTTATTTTTGCAGTTTGCCTGAAGCACCCTGCAGCCACTCGATGATTTTCTCATCAGAGTAGCAAGGCTTGACTGCCCTCCCCACACGGACCCATCCATCACCCACGGCTGGCATCAACGTACAGCTCACAGGCACTGGACCTGCCTGCCCTGCTCGGTCCCTGGCTGTCCCTCAGCCCTGCAGGCAGTGCCTGTGCCATGGGCAGCCTGAGGGAGCAGCTCTGCACATGCAAAGGGACCCTGTTTTCCCTGGGGGAACCCACGCACAGCCTGCTTGCCCGCTCCTTCTCCCCCATGCCCTAGCTCCAGGTCTCATCCTCCCTGCTGCCACCCACCCCCAGGCTTTAGGGGATGGGATCAGGGACCCCTCAAAGCTTCAGCCCCAGTCTGCTGCATGCTGGGTGAGGACCAGGTGGGAGGCAGGCACTCACAAATGGGAGATGCAGCTACAGATGGAGAAAGCCCAGCTGCCATGGGGCAGCTCTCCAGGGCGCTGTTCCGGGGAAACACCCTGCCATGGGCACCTGTCCCATAGAGCTGAGACAGAGCTGAGCATGACAAAGTCACTCCAGAGCAGGGACAAGGGGTTCTCAGGGAGACCCAGGGCACTGAGCAGCACATCATGTCACAACACCTGGCGAAGTGAAACAGAAGAGTGGCAGGGCATGCTCAGTTTGGCATGAGAGTAAGGGTTCAGGGGCCTTGGAGGTGAGGGACAAAATGCTTGTCCCTCCCCCACAGGGACCAGAGCATTGCAAGGGGAGTGTGTCAAGGGACAAACAGCACCTGCCATGGTCACATGGCTGGAAGGGAGCAGCAGAGAGGAAAGGGGGACACTGAGACATGGAAAATCACGAAAATGTGGTGGTGATGCAAAGGATCATGATTTTCAGCTGCTGTTAATTGAGTTTCTTGGAGAGGTTGGTGGGGAAACCTGTGGGGGGACTGGACTCAAGACTTTATCCCTGCCAATTTAGAAGAGGGCTGTTGAAGACCTGCTCTGTTAAGCGGAAAAAACACTTGAGTCGCGCTTAACTTCATCAAGGGAACTGCATAGAAATCAGGGAGCTTGCTAGGAGAAATTAATAGAGCAGCCAGGGGGGCAGACTGCCTGCAGACAGCATGAGAACTGCTCAGATCCACATGCTGGAGACTTCCAGTAAATGAACACGTCCTTTAACAAGATTTGCAAGGCCAGCATGGCCAAGGAGCAGAGTGAGTAAATGGGTGGGAAAGGTCATTCCTCAAGGAAGGGAGCTGTGCCAAAATGAAGAGCACATGAAAGGGGGGGAAGGTTACATGAAAAAACAGAGCAGAACAACCCCCAAAGAGCCTTTGAGGAAGATCTTGGCAACAGCTTAAAACTGCGAATAATTTTGCAGTGCTAAATCTGCTAAATTGTTGCCATAGCAATGAGAGTTTGGGAATGTCCAGGGGTGCATCAGGGTGCTGCAGCTCAGATCTACCCCTTTGGATGAATCTTGGGGTAGAATCTATGAGTCCTGCAAGCTCTTTCTGTTAGGACAAAGAAGTCAAGTGTTTCTATCCCTGAAGCAGATATCTACAGCCCACAGAGGGGTAATGCTGAAGGAGCAGTCTTGCCACATCCTGGCTGGTAGGCAGAGGAAGGGCTGCGATTGCAAGGACAAAGTCTACAAGTACAAAATGCAGCTGCACTTGCTGTCAACTGGTAGGAAATTAAGGCAGTTGCTCTTGTGAGAAATCAGCCTTGCACCAACAGAAATCAAGCTGTTACACCAAATGCAGTCCTGGATAAATTTATCTTAAGAAGCAAGCCTGCAGAGGAAGATAAAATCATGTTAGCAGAGGCTGAGAACGTTGTCCATAGGAAGCAAAGACACTGTTCCCTTTATGGCTTGCAGATTAAAGTTTTTCCTTAAAATAATTTTCAAACACTACCACTAAAATTTCCCTTGAGTCCCAAGTGCTAAGCAATATGTTGTTGTGTATGAACAGAGCTCTCAATGGAGACTGCTTTAAAGAAATCATATTGAAGCTTCCTTTTGGACTGTGAGAGGTGCCTACAATGAGAGGAATATTACAGATTATTCTTACTTTACATAAATATGCTTCATCACCTCCACAGCTAAAACACAAGGCTCTGCATTTTGAAGAGGACTGTTTTTGGATAAAATTAAATGGACTTGGAACAAGTGCAATCCAGAGACTCCTGGCTCAGCAGGAAGGGACGTAAGTAAGTCCCTGAGGGCTCCGTTTGCCAAGTCCTCCTGAGAAGCTTTGCCCCAGGGCTTGCCTGCAGTCAGCAAATCTCCTGCCAGCACAACTACAAATCCCAGATAAACCCATGGGGATTGTTGTTCTAATTAACTAATGAAGTCGTCTCCTGTTGGGAAGGTGGATAATCTGAGCTGGAGGCTTCCTCCCTGTTGTGGGGGAGGACCTGGAGCAACACCCACCTCCTCTCAAGGGACCTCATAAATGTTTGTATACCCCGAGGTTGTACTTGCTGCAGGGAGGTGCCAAGTGCTCCCAGACACAGCATTTCCTTACACCCTGCCTTCAACCTGCCTTCAAAAACCCATCTGACCCTGTTCTCTGTCTGGCAGGTCCAAAGGCAGCTTGGCTGCACTCATCCCTGAGTTTTCACTTTGGTCTCATAATTTTCAGGCAAATCACAAGAGAAAAATTAATGCTTGAGGAGGGTGAAGTCTGTGCAGAATCTTCCTGAGCTGCAGCCATGCGCGGCACAGGAGGATCCACTTCAAAGGGAGGAGCCACTTCATTAAAAAAGAGAACTAGGGCTTTTGATATCAAGATAAACATCCTGATACACATCAAAGCAGCTTCCTCTCCTTGTCCTTAGACACCCTCTCCTGCTTCACTTAAGTTCTGGATTCTGGAATTATACCTCTGCCTAATCCATGCTGTGCTGCATCCCATCTCGATGGCTGTTTGGCAGGGGAGATTCTGGGTGCTTTTTTGTGGTATGTGAAACCTTCAGGTGATGTCCATGAGCCTAAACACTCTATCATTGTCTTCTGTTCCACATATGAAGAACTAATAGCTGCTGGTGAAAGTGATTCTAATTCCATTGAAAAACACCATGTTTTTATAAGAAAGTGCAATAGAGAAGGGGCCAAAGGCCAGGTGGGTTGCCTGAGAGCCCAGTGGCATCCACCCCTCTGGATACCCTGCCCGAGTGGCTGCAGGCCCATCCCTGGCAGCAGGCTGGGCATCCAGTAGCCTGGGAGAGAGGACTGAGGTGTGAACGCTGACCACTGGCAAAGGGAGTGGCGTGAGGACGCAGGGGTGGTGTGTGTGCAAGGTGCTGGTGGGAGTCACATCCACCATGGTAAACCTCTCCTACCATATTTGGAGATTCTGAGAAGGATTTTGTAAGGCTCAAGAGCCATGTCCTGTTCCTAATGCCACTACCTCATGCTTTTGCTGTGGCTAGGGGCTTTATCAGGGTGGCCATTGGAGCTGGGCTGCAGGGTGAGCTGTTGCCAGGGGGTCTATATATGCCCCACCAGGTCACCCCAGGCCTTGGGGCACTCTTTGGGACAGGAAAGAGAAGTGGCTAATGCAGTGGGGAAGACATAGGACTGAGCATTCACCTACTGGCAGCCAACTACAGACACAGCCCAAAGCTGCTCTGAGGGCAGTCATTTGGGTCACACTACCTGTAGCCCAGGTTTGCAAGATGGGACTGGGCTCAAGTGGGCACAGAGCATCACCTCCAGATCACAGTGCTGGCTGGGAGCGAGGTACAGGGGCAAAGAGCTTGCTGGCACTGGCAGGTAACAACTTCATTATTTCAATTTTTCTAAATATTAAACATAGGCTTTGGATTGGGGCAGGCGTGCAGGAGGGAGAGGATCAGGAAAGTGGCACAGCTTTGACTTGTTCCAGAATGGGTTAAAAACAGGGAAAAATCCTTTCTGCTAGCCTTCACTACCCCAGGGATCCCTTCTAGCTCCCCTGGCTGTTGGGTTTCAGCTGCCCTGTTGCAAGCTGCTGTGTGTGACAGAGGCAGGAGGAGTTGTATGCCCAGGCTGTCCAGAGCAGCATCCTCAATGTCCCTGGGCCATCAGACACCAACATTGAAATCCTGCTGAGACACGCTGGTGCTTTCACTTGTTATTTCTAGCCTGGAGAAGATCTTGCATGCCCCAAAAGAAGTCCACCCCTTTAACCTGCGTCCTCCTGGCTGTCACTCCAGCCCTGCAACTGCAGACACACTGCATGTATCTGGAGAGGGTTTGCGATGGACACCGCGAGGAAAGGCGACGGCTGTGTCTGTCTCAAACCCTTCCACACTTGCATCCCCTTGTGCCAGCCTGTTACCCTTGCTGGAACCGCCACCTGCACTGCATCCCAGGACTCGGGGCTAGCTGGGACGAGGCTGGGGTCCAGCCCTGCCCCACCGCCCCGAGCACTGGAGGGGAGCAGGGATCACGGGCAGCCTGAGGCACGGGATGCTTTGCGGGCAGAGGCCGGAGCGCAGGGTGCCGTGCGAGTGCCGCAGCCTGGCCCTGGCAGGACGCTCCACGCCTGCCCAGCAGCCCCCTGCACGCAGGAGGCGGTGAGTGAAGCAGACCCCAGGGGCATGGGGTGAGCGAGCCCTCGGCGTGGGGGGCACCGTGCGGGGCCGATGGTGCCCCATCCCCGGCGGGCCGGGACCCCGATCCGCCGGCAGGAGCCCCGGGGAGCCCGCCCGGGCTGCCCCGCCCGCCCCGCGCCGCCACGGCCCCTGCGATTGGGTGCTGTGCCCGGATGGACACGCCCATCCCGCCCTTTCCATATTCCTACTGGCCGCTGAGTTGTCACTCCAGCCAGGTCACGCCCCGTACGGACGGGCGGGGAGGTGCACCCTGCAGACCGGGATCCCTGTGCTCCCAACGCACCCCCGAGCGTCCCCTTTGCACCCCTCTGCCGCCCCACCGCCTCCCTGCTGCACCGTCGGCACCCCTCACTGCATCCTCTGCACCCTTCAGTGCCACTCACCGCACTTCACTGCAACCCCCTGCACCCCTCACTGCAACCCCTGCATCGTTCACTGTCACCCCGGCACCCCACTGTACCCCCCACTGCCCGCGCACTGCCCCCTTTCAATGCACCCCTCACTGCAACCCCACTGCGCACTCCGTTGAAACCCCCGGTTCCCAGCACCTCACATCGTTATGTACACTGAGTACATCGTTAGTTAGTACATCGCTATGTCCCGCTTGTACCTCTGCTGCCATTCCATGCACGCCTGACCTGCACCCCCAGGACATCCTCCCGTCTCCCCATCCCTCGTCCCTGCTGCAACACCACCCTCCTCAGCAGCCAGCCCCCTCCTGCACTCCCACCCCAGAACACCCTCGCTGTCCTTCACCTCCTGCCAGGGACCCGCACGGAGAGGGGACAGCCCGCCACCCTGCCCCAGCACCCCAGAGCTGAAGGAATGCTGCTGTGGTGTCCCAGGGCTAGAAGGAGTAGGTGTAGACTCAAGTGAGGAGCATGGCAGAATGGCAGGGAGCAAGTCCGGGTGCTGGGGAGCGTGGTGGGATGATGGAGATCATAGCAGGCTGATTGGGAGCACTACAGGGCAATCAGTGGGAATGATGGGGAGCACAGCAAGGTAAGTGTGGAGCATGGACAACCACTGCCCAACCATTGCAACTTCACTAGTGCAAGCAGCAGAGATCAGGAAGGGAGATCACACCTTTCTCTTTTCTCTCTTCCCCTTCCTCTTCCCCTTCCTCTTCTCTTCTCCCACCCTGATAGGTCCCAGGAAGAGAAATCCGGGGCAGAGATGTTTGCAGGCAGTGGCCCCATCACTGTGAGGCTTAGGGCTAGAGCTGCTGGCCAGGCAGTTTCTGCTCCTGCTTGGGAGCACAGAGGATGTTTTGTATGCAGTGGTGGGAGCATCATGCCCACCAGGCCTGGCCCTGCTCCCAGCAGCCCCCACAGACCCCAGCTCCCTACCCACTGCATCACGAGGCCAGCGTGCCTCTGTGGCATGCCTTTCTCTCCGATCCAGGGTGCACAGCTGGTATGGGATGAAGAACAGTGCCAGGAGGAGTCACAGGCTTTCCCAGCACTACCAGCCCATGTTTCTGCCCTGCCAGACGATGTCTGGGCTGTGATGTTGCTAATCACTTCTGCTGTGACACCTGCTGTCCCCTTGCCACCTCGCTATTAGGCCCTGTGACTGTGCCCCTGGTCCCTCTCCATGGCTTGGCCACACATGGGGTGCTCCAGCCAGCTGCCATGTGCACCTGGAAGGTGTGGGGTGCCCTGGCAAGCTCTTGGAAGATGTTGGGGCAGGCAATGGGCCAAGGTGTGCAATGGGAAGGGCAGGAGTTCAGGGACCGCTAGCAAGGGAGCTACAGGTACATGTACTGCAACTTCACCCTGAAGGTCATGCATGGCAGCCAGGCAATGAATACATCATCAACATATCCTTAAGATGGGATGGCAATTGCTTCAACATGGACTGCTGTTAGAGGTTAGATTTGTTTCTTTTTTACTTATAGAATTTTTTCCCGTAAGTTGCTGGGAAACTAACCACTGGGTACTTATGGGTACTTAAGAAAAACAAAGAAGTGGCCAAAGGAGAGGAGTGTAGCACCTGGTCTACACTCTGGGTGTTTCTCTGGGAGGGAGAAGATACCACGCGTTTTGGGGGCAGTAAAGGACGGGGCTGGGGGCAGCTGCGCTCTCTCGCATCGGAAGGAGCACNGGCTTGCCCACCTTCATGACCGGGCTTGATCTGGCATGGACTGGCCTCTACACTGTATCCCTCCTCTTCTGGGAGAAGTGGCAGGCCATCTGCCAGCCCTCCAGCAAGTGGCATCTGGCACGGCAGGACCATTTTCACGATGTCTATATGATGTACACTTCTTCTCCCTGGATGAGGTGGAGATTCTGGACTCAGACAGCACATTGCCCCATCCCTATGGAGGATGTGCACAAACTGGTGAAGGTGGTGGGGTCCAGGCGAGAGTCAGAGGCCAATTTCCTCGGCACAACATGCTATGGCATGTCTGCAGCTACTGTTACCTGATGATGATCCATGTACTGCAGCAGGAGGACCCCTCGAGGAGCAGGAGGGCCTCACCAGAGCATGTAGCAAGCCCACAGCACTGGCTGTGAAAGCCCCAGATTGCCCCCTGGAAGAAACCTGCCAAGGACCTGGACACTATGGGACTATGGCTGTTGCACAGGCTGCTTCCCCAGCACAGCATCACCCACCCCAGCCTCTTCCCTTGGAGTAGGATGCAGTCTGGGCCTCCTGGCCTTCACTCCTGGCAGTGGCCCTGCTCTGCTCCACGGCCTAGCAGCACATCCCCCAGGAAGGCGTGATGCCCACCCCAGGCGCTGCTGTAAAGGGTAGAAAATGACATCTGCCCTGTGCTGTGTGGGTTGGGAGTTTCTCAGAGTCTGTAAATAGCTGAGTTCCCCTCATGCTCATCTTGAAAGTGAGAAGGTGAACATTCCCCAGAGAGGGGGAAAGAACTGGTCAGTTGCCACCACCGGTAGGAAAGCTATTTTTAATTTTATTAGAATGTCTCACTGGTATAAACTTTTAGAATATCTGGAACCTCTGATATAAAGATTTGTGCCATGGTGTCCTGGTTTAGGGCAGATT
>VYZR01128078.1:0-17759 GCA_013400675.1 Oxylabes madagascariensis
TAAACCTTAACAAGACAATTCTATCAAAAAGTAATTTGTTTTCCTAACACCTGGACATCACCTAGAGCTTTGTTGGGTGCTCTCTGTTCCATGAGTTAAATCTCCTCTCTTGCCGATTAGACTTGAAAGTAGATAAAGATCAAAACACCAAAGCATATCCTTTCTTAAGGAAATTTTTACATATTCCACACCTTGCAACAGTTGGGCTAGGTGATTTTAAGGAGCGCGTTGCCATGGATCCTGCCTTGCCTTTGCTGAATGGAGGTACAGCCTGAGTGTTCCATTTAGTTTCAGTCACTACTTCCACTGTATTACAATTGATTGTTTCAGTAAACATCGGTTGAACACAGAATTGTATGCAAAATTTGCAGTGTTGAAAGGGAGGTGGCAGACTTGTTTGACTGCATTCTGATATATTTTTTGATGTGTGGAGATGGAAGTAACTTTTACACAAAATCAAAAGCCACACAGCAGGTCTGATGGCCTGTGTCCCACAGAGGATTTCAGAGCATGGACCAACTTGTTTGGCATCCTCTCTCTGGGTTCCTACACTCATAGGGGTGCAGAGTTTCATGTGGGGAAACCACTGATGTGTGAACTTCAGTTGTTTGCATATCTTATTCCTACTCTTAAAAACTCCTGAGAGGTGGTGCATGTTGCATATTAAGAGGCAATGTAACTGCTTAGGGAGCGATCTGACTTGGTGTGAAAATAAGCTTGAAAGTATTTATCTCTAGCTGAAAATATTCTTACTTGGTGACAAGATGACATGATGATTTTATCACATTACCTACATATAAGTTGTTCCAACCCCAGGAAATGAAATATATATAAAAAAATTTAAAATATCAAAGATCCAGTGCCTAAGAACTGATAGCAGAAATTGGAGGAAAGAAATTTGTCTGTATTGCAGGACCTGGATGCAAGCTACAGTTCCTACCTAGCTTGTATATGAAACAAATCTGAGCAAATACTCAGGGAAAAAAAGATTGTGCTATACCTCGCATCTGACAGCTTGGCAGCACACTGCTGGTGTGGTATTCAAACGTGGCTGGGCTGAAATCTTGTCAGAGGAGTCCTGGCTACACCAGCAGCAGAAAGGTGTTAGTTTGATATTGGGAAGGCAGAAGAATTGCAACAACGTGAAGAAATGTAAGGGTGGTCAGGTTCTTCCTGACAGTCTTTATGCCCACGCATGGATCGCACTGAGGTAGTTCATGAAAAGTATGAGCTACTGGAATTTTAGGAAGTCCAGCAGGTGCATCCTTAAAGCGTGGGTCTGCACAAATAACACAGGGAAATTTCTAGCTGATGAGACTTTTGTTGATTTTTTAATACCAAAATTAAACTGTGCTGCTGCTTCAAGGATTTCACTTTCCATGGCATCTTTTAAGGGATTAAATAGCTTCATACCAATATGAATATTTTTTAATTATATTGATACTTAAACAGAAATTACATTTTGTGTAGAATGTTGAGGACCAAAGTAACTTTTACTACATGTTCTGGAATTTGTTCCACTTCCTGTTGTGATTTACTGTAACAATACGTACACACCGTACAGGATTATTGTTTTCTCAGTTCTTTATGCTTCCATTCTCCAGGACTGTGTAGAGTATCTGGTGTTGACAGTACATTGCACAGCACTTCTCCGTGATATAATTAGATTTGTTGAGGTAAGCTTGACATATTTTAAGGTCTTGGTTTAAATTAAGCACTTCGGAAATGTGAGTTTAAAAAGATGCAGGTTTTAGTCTTACACTTATTTTTGCTCATATGATGTTTTCTTCACATTAAATCCATATTTTAATGCAAAATCTGTAACCAATTATTTAAAAACATTATAGCATGCCTTTTTGACAGTTTTTTCCACAGCTTTTTGTAAATTGCGAAACAGCAAGCATGTTTGATTTTGTACAAATGTTAGCACTCGAATCCTGCAAGATGCTTCTGTATCATCATGTTCAGTCAATTAATAAATTATATTAGGACATTCAAAACTACCATGCTGTAGAAAAAAAATTTGACCTTCCTCTTGTGTTCAGTAGAGGAACTTGTTCTGCCTTCAAATCTTATGTTTACAGAGACTTTGGTTGAGTAAAGGTCTGTATACCTTTTAAAATCCCATGTCTTGGGTAACAGCAGGGCAAACAAGCAGCAGTAGCAGTTGGATCTCTCTCTAGTCAGAAAACTTTTCATGGCAGCCACTATTATGTATTATTACTGGTAGCTATTCTTTGTTCATATATACCTTTGCAGATGAAGGACATGCAAAATAATCCACAGCTTGGCTCTACCAGGAGCCTGTATTTTGTCAAATATTTATTTTAGTGTTTCTTATCTCTGCTCTTGCTTACACACAGATGTGTGAAAACAGCATAGAATTGTGGAGCAATCATCTGAGCAAGAAGAGACGTTCAGTTACAAAGCACAAGGACAAGCCTAGGAACTCTTGCAGGTAAGGAGAACCAGGCCACTGAATCACTTGCTCAGTGTTAAGTGTCACAGGTTACTCCGCAACGTGTTCTTTTATAGAGTCTTTTTAAAGATGATCCGTTTGCGAAAAATACAGAAGGTCTACTGATGGGAGGTAAAACTGCTCTGAAACAACGAATACCCCCCAAAACCCCAGCACAACTTACTCCAGTTGTACACAGTTCTTGAGCATGTGAATTAACATATGAAGAGAGCCCCGGGAGGGAGATACTCTGGAAGCATGAAGCAGATAAGGGACCCTGTTTGAGAGTAGGTCCATGTGCAGTGGAAGCTCATCACAGTTTCAGTCATGAGATTTTTGATCTTTTTTTTGAGGGACACTTAATGCACTACCTCATTGTAAGTTAATGAGCTAGTCTGTGAAGTGAGCATCAAGTAAATGGTCACCGCAACTCAGCATGGCTGAGTAACTGTATCTGCTGCCTTAATAAATAACAGCAAATGCAGTCAATGGCAGTCTCCATGGACGTTCCCCACACACTGTGTCAGTTTGTTATTAGTTTCTGGAAATATGTGATGGTCTTGTCTTTTTTTTTTTTCCTTACTTGCTTTGAACATCAGCTAAAATTAAATGTGTGTTAGATTTCTGTTACTCTTATCTTCAGCAGCTCTCCTGCTCGACTACATCATTTACATATTTGCTTTGGCTTTATTACAGATAGAACACCTACCGATAGAGACATTTTATTCATTACTTGAGGCATATTTAATGCTCATTTGTTCCTCTTAGTTCTAAATCTCTATTTTACTGCAAATGTGCCAAAATCTATATTGACCCTCCATCCAAATTAGTGCCCCGAGCTTTTAGTTTATTAACAGGGAGAGGGAAGTGGTGATGGGGAAGCAGTAGGGAGAGAGGATTGCGTCGTGATTGCGTTGCATTTTATTAGCCAATTATAAATGCATATCCAAAGCGTAGCTTAAGGAAGATTTCTCAGTAAAAAAATTCAAAGGCACAGAAACAGAAGGCAGAGGGAAATTTATAACAAATGAGTGCAGGACAGGAATAGTGAGGTCTAACTCAAGGCTTCACACTAATTTATGGAGCCACACTGAGATTTTTAGTTCATATGTATACTGACGCAGGCTACTAGCAGTCTCCTGCATTTTTAATGAATAATAACATTTATAATTCAAAGTAATTAGTAAACAGAGATGTAAACCCATCCATATCATAATTCAAACGCAGGAAGGTCACACTAACCTTGCCTGAGCAGCAATATACAGTTTGTGAGGTCTAAGATTTCCAAAAAGGACATAGTTATTCTGTCATTAGTACAAAGAGAGGCCATTAGGACTCCAGTTCACCTGTGTCTGGACACAACTGTTGTAGGATTTGGCATTGCTTTGCACCACCCCCTCACAAATGATTTGGGGGTTTGGTACAAAATGAGGTAAATTGTTAAGTAAGAAAAGAGAGAAAAGGAAGGAAGAGATACTGTATTAATAGTACAAGCATATTCTTACAAAAACAAATTATCTAAAATACTACGTCCTCTGGGAAAATAAGGTAATGAATTATGTATGCTAGTAATATATCAAGGAAGTAGATAACAGTTTAGATAGCAAAAAGCTTTTTGCTTTTGAGAGCTACCAAAGTCTAGTCTGATTTCTGAAGCGGTCCTTTGCATGTTTGCAACACAGAACAGGGAACCATATTTTCTTTATCACAGGTGTAGAATGAAAGGTAGATTTGTGAGCAGGTACAGAACGTCAAAGCAAAAGCCACTAAATACTTGCTAATCAGGTATAAGAAGGAGGAACGCTTTTTCTTCTAAAACTTAGGTGGCTGTATTAGAACTGTAAGTGGTTCCAGGAACCTTGGTAAATAAGATATCCGTTCTCTTTACAAACTATGTTGTAGAAGATGTATTCTAAACAGTGACTAATTTTTTGTCTTCTTATGGATTGCTGAAGACCTGAAAAGGCAAACAGGTGTGTGTGCCTAAACAGAAAGCCACGTGTGTGAATGGTACAATGGCTGAAGCACGATACCTTTACCAGTGTAGAGGTACCAGTGTACCATTGGACTTTCTTCAGGTTAGATTTTGCAGCTGCTTGCCCTCCTTCCTCTTTAAAGGTGAACTGAAAAGCTTGGTTTATTTGCCTGATTCTGTGACTCTGCTGAATGCATGTATTAATTGTACACAGCTTGGCTTCCTGATAAAATCTTATAAGCGATATGCAAACAAATGCCCCATTGGTTTTAAATGAGCAAAATAATGTTGACCATTACTGCGTTGTGCAGAAAAAATTCACATCAGGAGAGGTTTATGTCCAGAAAGGAGACAGAGGAGTCCTGTAACTTTATTCATGAACAAAGGGAGAGGCCATGAGGCATTTCCCATGGGCTCTCTCAAATTGTTGGAGGACACAGCCCCCTTGTTGTCCTGATTTTCCCAGCCACATCACCCTCTTTCTTTCCCCATTGGCTGAGGTACTTGGAAGGTGCAGACTCCCCGATTCGCCTACTACGTCCCCCTTAACACATACACACACACCACCCCTTGCAAAAGATGGTTCTATCAAGTCTTTATTCTTTTCCTCAAAGTTCGGGAATTTAGCATGACCTTGGCTGAGCAGCAGTCCTTGTTAATTAGTAACATTTTCTGAAACTGGTAGTTTCTCCCGTTAGCTCCTTATCTACAGTCTCTGGCCCTGTCTACAAGCAGATTCACAGCACCTGCTTGTAAAGACACGTTCATCTTATTCCATTCAATGTAATGACTTGGGCTAAACAGCACCTGCCGAAGTGCCGGGCCGAGACGTTTTTGTCGTGGGAGCCATCTATACTTGCCGCAGCCAAGAGGTTTTTCGGTGTGGGTCCGAGCGCCGGGAAGGCTGAGGGCAGGGAGGGCTCTGCCAGGGGCTTGACACGGGAATTGGCGTGGGCACTTGTTCGCGGGGCTGGTGTCTCCTGGGGAAAGCCGGGCGGCGGGAGGAGCGGGTGCCCGTCGGCAGGGAGACCCAAAGTGCAGAAGGGACCCCCGCTCCTGGGGGAGCGCCGGCGTGTGTCGGGACAGCTGTGCGGCCGCCGTACGCGGCGAGTCCGGGCAGGGCACGGCCGGGGCGGCGGCGGGGAGCGCGGCGGGTCCCGCCATCCCCTCGCGGAGCCCCGGACCCGCCGGGCTCTCCGGAGCAGATCTCCTGGGCAGATGAGGAACCCGCGTGCCCCGAGGCTTGGCCGCCTGTGAGGCTGAGCACGCGGGTCTCGCCTGTTCCCCCGGGGTCGTGGCTTAACTGCGCCCAGGCACGGCCTTGCGAAACAGCTTACGGGATTGGATCCTTGGGCAGTACTTGCCCTATTAAAAATACAACCCTAAATTTAAGAAACAATAAAAGTTTCTTTTTAACTTTTTTTTTTTTTCCTAACTCTTTTTAAAATTTTTTTTTCCGACTCTTTTTCTTACAAGCATCTTGCATTAAGATGGAAAGAAAAACCTAAACGTGACTGCTGTGGCGGTCGCTTTTAACGTGGTTTTGATTTTTATTGTTGGGGAGGATACAGTAGCATTACCTATCCTGCAATTGTGTTTGTGCCTCACCTACAGTCATTTTTTCCTGTGGATATTTCCAGGACCAGAATACAGAGAAAAACCCTTGAATTTCTATATTTTATTTCTAAACTTTAAAATGATACACTGTCTTTTTAGTAGTTATGTAGACACATGCCAGATAGATCTGCATAAACCCATGTCTAAGATTCTCTGAACCAACATAGGAAAGATGAAACTGATGGTATTTTCCAAAAAGAAATGAGAAGGTCTTTCCAAACAGTATCTCTGAGACTTGCAGACATGTCTTGTGAGGGGGTGGTTGGTTTGGGGTGAGTGAAAGAGAGTGGATCTTTGCGTGCCTCCTACATACACCTTTGTAATAGGTTTGGTTTTACAGGTGCAGAATTAGTATAAACCAATTAGTAATTTCTGGAATGAACACAACTCCAGCTAGCAGATAATTTGTTTATATTAATTATTCCTGTAACAGCTGAAAGTGGTGGTAGAGATCTTGGCCCCACAATGGCATATTGAATAGAGTCAAGGCAGTGCTGATCCTCCCGCCTTTTAGGTCAACCATATGATTGTTTACCTTACAGCATTTTATGTTTTCTTCACTGGCACTCCCGCCAGGAGTGGAGAAGGAAAAATGAAGGGTGTGTCTTAGGAGATGTCAGAATGACAGTGTTTGTCCAATCTGCAGTTACCATTGTGTTGTCTTGTGGCTCATATTTTGGGACTCCTCATTACTGACATTACGTTTTCATTTCACTTTCTTTTTGACGTTTCTCTGATGACATTTCATACTGGGCTGTTTTGCTTGGGGATTTTATTTGTTTGCGTTTTGTTTGTCTGTTTTGGGCAAGAGAGATAATGTATGTTGTCTTAACTTCTGTTTCCACAGCTTGCTCCTCCTCCACAGTAAACTGAGTAACTAATTCCTCTCAGATGGTATAATTTTCCTAATTACTATTATTATTGGCACCTGTTTTTTCAGCAAACTTTTGACCATTGCATATGTGAATATGTAGTCTAACGTCTTAAAGACTCTCTTAAGCTTGGTAATTCTCACAAATGTGTAAATAAAATAGTTAATATTAGTAACTAAAGGAGAAAGCAGCAGTACATAGTGAATGACTTTGTATTATGTTTATTTTACGGAAATATAGTCTTTGCTCCCAAGGGGTGTTAGAAGGCAAACTTCTACCTATCCAGAAAACCTTAAGAAGAGCCAGCCATATGTAACAACAACAAAGGTTGTTACTTTTTTCTACAGAGAGAGAAGCATTGGGAGCAAACCCACTAATGCTCTGTTGTTGTCACAGGGTATTTGTTTAAGAAAGTGGTTTGATATTAATTTTTTGTTCTGGAAAGAGGCAGCTATCTCTGTTTAGATGTTGTTAAACCTCTGGATTTTTTCCTTCTGCACAGCTGAATTTGCTCTCCATTGTCATGCTACAGGAATTGCCACTTTTGGTGCCTCTCAAACTATGGATGTGTGTTTTCTTTTCTAATGCTCTTTTCACTTAGCCCACCAGTTACTGTGAGTACAGTTGCAGCTTGTCAGCTTCCATCTCTTTCCCTCATTTGTCAAATGTTTTCTGCCTCATTTTCTTTCATACATTTGTTACATCTCCCCTAACTTTTGTTAAGTTCTCTGCTCTACCCATTGAAATGTTCAGGCTGCTCTTGAGTTTTGACTATAGTCTATCACACTGAGCAGCAGTAGTCTGTAGTATTCCCTCAGGTTTCTGTCTAGTTAATCGTTTCTTGGATAGCAGTGATTTTGGGATGGTAAATAAGCTTTGTAAAACTAGGGCAGGGCACCCAAGCTCAAGACTAGTGATCTTAAGTACTTCTGCAATATAAAAAGTACATCATAGTCCTGTGAAATATTGTTTAGTTTGTCCCGCAGTCTCAGAGCCTTTCAGACCTTGAATATTACAAGTTTAAATCAGATATTGCCTCTGTCCCAATTTCAGTAGCTTAAGTCAGTGACTTTTAAACACCTTACATTAAAGGTAGCTTGAGAGATTTGAGTTGAAATGTATTTGCTGTCAATGACAGCAGTAAATAATTGGCTCTTTGGTGCTGCTTCTGATTATTATGTGCAGCCTGAATATTGACGTGGAGTTGTGATACTAAAATCAAGTACAGGTAACTCAAACTGGCATAACAGGGAAGATGCTACTTGTTCATTCACTTAAAAAATAAAATATTGGAATCTACCACTGTCACTAGACTTCAGTTACTGTGGCTAATACTGTGTGTTTTAACTATGATTAGGAAGATGTTTTTATAGGCACTTTTCCCATTGTTTTGTAAATATAAGCAAAGGTTCCATACCGAATATGCTGATATTTTTGTGGCCAAGAAAAAAAAAAAAAGAGATAAAAGTAATTGTGGAGTCAACTGGTAATGATCAGGTCTTCAGCAAAAGCGAATGCTGTGTCTAAAGTTGTGTGATGATTCCTTCAGCGTCCGCTGGAGTGCTTGTGAGCACGGGCTGCTGTCAGCTGGGCTGCTGCAGCAGTTCCTGTTCCCTGTCCTGCCTGGTTTTGCTCTGAGCTTTTTCATCCCTCCCCAGGCCCCAAGCAAAGAGTTTGTATCTGAGCATAGGAAAGGCTGTTGTTAGGATGATGCAGAAGTTTCTGCTTGTGAAACTGAGTTACAATTCACTTGTGAATTCACCTGACCAAAATTGTTTGCTCTCACCAAAACACTCTTCATATAGGTTTGGAGTTCTGAGAAATAGTATACAATTTAAATATACGTAGTGATTTTCTCACACAGTTTTAGCTATTGTTTTTCTCGTAAATACTAATGCATAAAAAAAATCACCGATATATAAAAACAATAAAGTAAATGTAAGGAGGTAGCAATTTTCTCCCTGCTTGAAAAACAGAAGGCAAAACCACATTATAAACTCATTATGAACTTACAAAACGTTTCTTCAGAGGAAACTGTTCCTGAATAAAAAGAAATTTTGGTGTCTTTGCTGGATAACAGTGAAATTTTTGTAAGTCACAGCAACGAGGTAAATCAGATAATCTGTTTTGGCAGTGCTTCCTCTTGTTGCTCTCAAGGGTTACGAAATTAAATCTCTTTGAATTGATTTGTAACATGTTGCTGCCTTCTTCACCTAAATTTGTGGGCTACTTTGTCCAAGCAAATGAAAAGTAAGCTTTGGGTGGAAGTTAGGAGAAGTTGATGCTGAAATATGATGTCACAAGGATCTAGACATGTTAATATACACATGTTGAGTCAAACATTGTAAAACCTGAATTTCTTTAGTTATTTCTTTGAGGTGGGATGAATAAGAGAGAAGCTGCTCGTACAATTACATTCACAGAAGTATATGTAAGGACCATCAAATTTTTTAACATCTACACTTTGAATATGTTCCACAAATCAGAGTGGGGGCGGGGGAGTTTCATCATTGCAAAGGGTTAAACAGTTCTGATGAAAGTCTTTTTTTCTCAGTTGAGATACAGTAATGTACATGCTAGTGCAGACAGCATGATTATACATTTCTTGTATTTCCAGTCATCTTCTGCCTGTGGTGTTATGCTTGGTTTCAGCTGTGCAGCCAAGTGCAGGTCCTCGGGAGATTCTGTCATTTGTGATGGAGTTCTTTGCAGGTTTCCCGTCCAGTCCCAACTGGCACACTCTGGCTCAAAGCTTCAATTAAATAGTGGCAAATTGACAGAGTTGATAAGGAAGTCTTGAATTACACTGCTCTCACTTCAGCCAATACAGCTTATCCAGATTTCTCAACATGCAGAAGCCAATCTTCCTGTCTGCTCTAGGACTGCTGGGCTGTGTTTAGCCACCACTTTTCCCAGCTGGCTGGTAGGCTACATCTTCCCTTCATGTGTACATTTCCTTCCAGTGACACTGAGAGCAAACAGAGGTTACAGCACATTCAGGTTTTGCCTCAACATGCGATTGGGATGTGGCTGAAATGCACAGTGTGATAAGGAAAGAGTTTTTCAGTCCATCCGTTGCTTACTCAGTTTCTTTGTGCAGTTCTGCATTTTGGCATTAAAAAAAAAAACCAGCATACAACAGCCTCAAATGTCCACTTAAAGCTTAGTATTTACTGGTCCAAAATTTTATATCAAAATTCATATCCAAGGCTTAGAAAAGCTGTGTAGTTTTACTGGCTTCAAAGGGTGTAATTTACTAAATGAAGATTCTGCTGCTTCTTACTTTTACTTCAGGCAGGACTGTGCCTAAAGAGTAGAGGAACTTAGCCATAAACCTTGTAGTACAAAAGAAGGCCAGTTATTGTTGGATTTTGTAGAGAAAGGGATAAAGGAGCATTTCAGACCTCTCTTTCTTTGCTGTACAGTGTCTTCTCATAACCTGTACTTAAGTGTAAACATATGACCTTCATGCTTTCCTAGTGTTGTGCACTGAGTCTTGAGGAACAGAGTTTTGTCTAGAAATACCTTAGTCAGTGGGCTAGGCATTTAACTAAATGTGTGTATAATTTAGTAGTTGTTGCTACCTCAGGAAGAGAAGTAAAATATTTAAAATACCAACCAGAACAAAGCAATAGCAGTTGCTTGAAGTGAATGAATACTACCTTAAAACCAAAGTATACCAATTATGGGCAAACACCATACAATAGCCATTCAATTTCTATATTTTTTCACTTATTTTAATAATATTGCTTTCCTATATGGTGATGTTCTGACTGAATGTTTTAAGATCACTTTTCACTACATTCTAACATAGGAAAAGACTTGAGTCTAAAATGAGGATTGTTTGCCAACATTTAAGAAAATATTATTAGGTTTAAGTAGTATTTTCTTTGAAACAAGTTTGCTTATCTATTTTCAGTTAGATACAATATGTAAATTGTTCAGTAAAAAATATTCTGTGCCAAACTCAAGACTGAGTCCATGTTCGTTAGACAATTTTGTGAGTTTTTAAAATCCAGTTATTAACTTTAATCTGCCTTTAACTCTGTAAGGCGTGTGTTTGTTTTAATACTAAAAGTACTCTGATTCTCTTCCCAGTATGCCCAGTATGGGAATAGAGGAACTCTATCTCCCCTGCCCCAAATTGCTGGCACTGTGCTTTTCTTTGATGTCCCTGGGTTAATGCAAAGCCCCTCCACTGCCTTGTGGCTCCTGATGTGGACACTGTCAAAGGCTAGTAGATGTCTCTAACATTTTGGAAGACACAATACTGTGCTGTATGACTCTAAACAAAATAGTTAAAGGTAATGCACATTGTTGAATTTAAGTGTTTGCCTAAGAACTCGCTGTTCTGACCTGAGACAGAGGTATTGTTTGGGGATTTTTTTTTCCTTGCTTACTCAGAGAGCACAAAACCTGAGCATGCAAAGCATGTAAGACGATTCAGAAAGGTATCTCATATTAGATCAATTATGAAGAGATAATCAACTGCCAGTTATTAGTGCAATGTATGCCTCAGTGGTTTAATATGCCTCATTAACCGGAACAGTGAGCAGTGGTTCCAAGCACTGAGTATGACAAGATCTTTTCCAGTTAGTGTGCTTATATGGTTTTCTTTAAAGGAGGCCATTAACCAAATACAAGTTTCTCAAAGAAACAGTCTTTGGGTATGATAAGCAATGTAGCTTGTAAACAAGAAATAGGGACAAGATTCACTGCTAGACTTTGAAGTGTTTTCTGCCCTCCTTTCTGCCACTCCAAACTCTCAGTTTATTTTTTTTTCTGTTTGAGTGGTAGGAGGAGATAGTGATGAATTGTTCCACAGCTCTTAGATATTGCCAGAAATCGTTAATGAGACTGGAAGCATTTATGATCATACAGGAAGTATATATGTGTGCAGCTAAGAGAAATAATCAGTTGGCTTTTAGAATGAGTATTTTCTTTAGAGATTGGTATTGTTTCTGAACAGTTTCAATTCACAGTGCACAGTTTTATATATATATAATGTATCTATTAAGTCATAACACAAGAGCGCATTTAAAACCATTTTAAATGTTGCTATCTTAGAATTACAGTATCCATAGCTATATATATACCAATGTGTAGTTAACAGTCAGAGGAAAGCTAGAGTAGAGCTGAAAATTCACTGCAAAAGCTTTTGAGTGCTGTCACTGTGTCTGGGAGGTGGCTGGGTCTTTTTTTGCTCCCGTGGCTTGTAGCTAGTGTAGCCCCAGTGACTTTTCCTAGAAGGGAAATTCAGTGAACCGCTCTTAGCCCATCAGAGTGATTCATCTTCAGCTCACCAAGGGGAAAAGCCTTTACATAGAATCCCAGAATATGCTTAGATGGAGGGGACCCACAAGGATAATTGAGTCCAACACCTGGCCTTGCACAGAGTCACACCACGTGCCTGAGAGTGTTGATCAAAAGCTTGTTGAACTCTGTCAAGTTTGATGATGTGGCCATTGCACTGGGAAGCTTGTTCCCGTACCCAACCACCCTTTGGGCGAAGAATCTTTTCCTGATATCAAACCTAAACCTTCCTTGACACAACTTCATGCCTTTTCCTTGGGTCCTATCACTGGTCACCACAGAGAAGAGATCAGTAGGGACTCCTCCACTTCCCCTCATGAGGAAGCTGTAGATCACAATGAGGTCTCTCTTCAGTCTTCTCTTCTCAGGCTGAACAGACCAAGAGGTCTAAACTGCTCCTCATAAGGCTTTCCGTTCAGGCCCTTCCTTTGGACCCTCTCTAATGGTTCAATGTCTTTTTTACATTTTACACCCAAACCAGCCCCCAGCACTGGAGGTGAGGCCGCCCCAGGGCAGAGCAGAGGGGACAATCCCCTCCCTTGGCCATGCTGTCCCTGATGCCCCCCAGGACAGGGCTGGCCCTCCTGGCTGCCAGGGCACTGCTGGCTCACGTTCAACTTTCCATGGGCCAGGAGCCCCAGGTCCCTTTGCCCAGCGCTGCTCTCCAGCCTCTCATTCCCCAGTCTGTCCCTACAGCCAGGGTTGCCCCATCCCAGGTGCAGAATCTGGCCCTTCACTTGTTGAACTTCCTCCAGTTGGTGATTGCCCAGCTCTGATTTGTTGGTGTCTCTCTGCAGAGCGTCTTTTACCTTCATTTGTTTTTTGTAGTTTTGCCGTAGGTCTTCATCTTGCTCTTTTCTGGTTTTATTCCGACACTCCTCACTGCTGATGGAACCATTGTTAGACAAGGCATTGCCAAGTCAGGCTGTTGCTGGGCACAGAGGGTGTTTTTTTTTTTACCCAAAGCTCCATGTCCCTGACCCTCCTTGTCAGAAAGCAATGTATTTGTAAAAATGGCCCATGTCTTTCTAAGCAATCTATTGCAAGCAGCTGTTTCAGTCCTCTGTGGATCATTAGATGGTGAAAGAATATCTTCCACACACGCACACCCACACAAATCCATTTAAATTCAATGACTGTTGAAATGTTTAGGGTGTTGAGCTTCATATTGCTTTCTAAACACACATTTTTTGCCAAAGGTTTAGTAATAGTTAACATTGCTTATTTACATGTGCTGCAGTAAAATTTAGAACATTTCATATTCTATTTCAAACTATATATTTTTATAATAAATTCATTCTTCACCAAGGGTGAGTGAATATTATGTTCCTTGCGTCAAACCCTTGCCTCCTGAGCCATCAAAATCAAGTGAGATAAGTGATTTCTAAGAATCTTGTTCTGCTAACTGAACAGAGGGCTCAATTCTGAAAGACTTAAAAATGTAGTTTCCCTCTTCTGGCCTGAAGAAATAGATAAGGCTGATTACAAATGCCAGCTTCTTTGGGTGCACTCCATAGTTGAGTGTTGACATTTTATTTCCAAGAAGCACCTGTGACATTTTGGTAGGCTCACCTGTAAGGAAGCAAATACAGCTGCCATTACTTGGTGCTTGCCAAAATGTCAGCCCAGTGGTGACACTGGTCATTCTGAGTCACACTGACACTGCATAGCTGAGAGAATTATGAAGAGAGGGACTGATGTTATAATTCTTTTGCAGTTTCTTTACTAATTTCTTCTATAAATTGGAATTTAAAGAAAAACTCACATCCATTACTGTATCTTTGTCTTATACTTCTGAATTTGTCTAGGAATTGCAAGGTAAATCTCCCCCATGTTTACGGGTATTGATGTTCTATCTGGAATCACTTTCTTGCTATGAAAATGGTGTGATGATTATCTGTCAGTCACCTAAATCATCTTAAACTTTTTGTTTTAATTTTATTTGTATACATTCTAAAGGAAAAAACCCTAAAGATTGGATTATGGCATTGGAAACACAGCTACAAAAGAAAAGCTTAAATGAGAAAGTGTATTCCTGCATGGTAGCTCATGAAAGGGATCTTCCTTAGGTATGCCAAAAGATTTAGCTTGTTTGGGGTTCTAGCTCTGTAGTCTGATGCCTTGTGACAGATTTTTTAATTTGAAATGTATTTTAATCTATTTTATCTATTTTATGTTGTTTAAAGATAGACTCTTCATCAGTTTTGACCTTCCACTTGTTTTTTGGGTTTTTTTTAAATTTATTCTCCAATTTTCTTAGGGAAGCTTACTTCAATCAAGTAGAAGTGTCTTGTTGCATGAAGCTGAAATAATCCAGATTTCCCCTCCCGTCAGCAATGCTAGATTTATGTTCACAACTCCGTAGTATAACATAGATACGAATGCCTTTCTTGCAAGTCAAAACATTTTTAAGTGTCAAAAATTTTAGGAAGCATTTATTTTATGGGATTTTATTAAACATCCTTTAAAATTTTAATGAGGTAAATAATGATAATACGCATCACATATTTGCTTCTTTTTTTCTAACCATTTTCTTCCTCGATGTTTTAAACTTCAGTCTTCCAATCACACATTTATTGATTAAATTAAGGACTTGTGTTTAATGCAAATAAAACCCCCTGTTTACCCAAAATGCAAATTAATTCCAGTTTGAAACACCTCTGCAAATCCTCACAAATTTGCATTACCTCTGCATTTTGCTCATAGTGTCTTTTACAGGTTAGAATCCCTGGGAATTCACTTTTCCGGAGAGACGATGGTGGGTCCTAGAAAACGAGAGCTGCCCCAAATAACACTTAGCACAGCCCACAAGTAGAATGAGAGAAGTCTCTAAATAACAGCATTTAACTAGGAAAAAAGCCAAACCCAACCAACTAAACCACAAAAAGAGCAATAAAAGAAGCAGCATTTTAAAACATTTTAAAATGAGGCAAAAGTCCCCTTCTACATTCTTTACTCTCTGTTGCAAACAGGGGGTGATGTAATTGAAGTATTGCTTTATATTAACCATCTTCAGTAGTAGTTCTTAACATACTCCAGACACCTTGTAACTCATAGATGAAGACTGAATGCTTTTAATATCTCTGTTTTATTCTTAATAGTGTTTGATACACAAGACAAGCCATTACAGAATTATACTTCTCAGTGTGAAAAGGGTCATCGCAATTTGTTATTTGGTGAAAAATGTAGCACCTTCCTCTGCAACTCAGTCTTTCACTGACTTTTTCCTTATTATGGATTTCTTATTCTTGGTTTTGTCTTCAATTTACCTTTACCCAGCTGTGCTCCCTAAACTCTACCTTCTTAATATTCTTCCAGACTACTTCTTCTCCTGAATAAACTTCATTATTGTTTATGCACTTTGGTGATGTGACCTTCTGGACCATCTCCTATTCTTTAACTTCATTCCATCATATAAATCACCTTTCAGAAAAGAAATTATGTTCTTATTGCAGGAAATGACTTAGATATGTACCAAGACCAGTTGCTGGAACTTCAGAAAAGACTATTGTATGTTGAAAAGGAAAATAAAAAAAGATCACACGAACTGAGGAGTGCCCTAGATGCAATTAAACGCATAGTCGCAAGAAGAATGAACATGGCAAAAAATCACACAGGTTTGTGGGGGTTTCCTGTTGTTTCTGTTTTGTTCTTCTTTGAGGCTTTTTTTAGGGCACCACCATGTAAAGTTTAGTGATCTGGCTTCTTCCCATTGTTTAATTGAATTTTTTAGTTACCTTGCCTTACAGACTGTACATCTCTATCTGCTCTATCTATCTACTATCTGCACACTGTAGTTACATGCAATAGATTGACAGTTTGATTTTGTCACCTAAAATAAATTATGTAGTTGTGCAGGATCTGTCTTCCTCCCTGTTGAGACTGGGAGAGGAGGGAAACTAGAAGAGGCATCTCTGTGCTGGAGGCATTTCACAGTATATCCCAACTTCAGAAAGAGTCTAGCTGTGACTGAAAACTACCTTTTAACAGTCCTTATTTTCATTCAGTACAGCAGGCTGATAATCAGACCAAAATAGGGAATTAACCAGGACTGTTACAGGGGAAGAAAGAACAAGGTGCATTTCTTCTTTGTATAGTCAGAGTTGTTTCTTCTCCTGTTCTCCCCTGCCAGTTTTTGTCTGTTTATCTGATATTAATTCACTGGGACTGTTCAGATGTGTATAAACAAAGCCCTGAGCATTGGCAGGGTGGTGGCCTTAGGAGCTTTAGAATAGAGTCATGTTGTCAGCCCCCAGTTGCCCCACATACTGTGGGCAAAGAGTTACTGCCTAATGCACAAAGTAGCAATAAAGGAGAGTGCAAGTTCCCCTTCCCTCTGCTTTTGATTCTTTTTGGAGCCAGCTAAATTAAGTATTAAATCTGTCAGTTCACAGGATATAAGGCAGAAATTTCTTCAAATCACTGAATAATTTTCCTTTTATTTTTACTTACCCTTCTGCTTCCCATTCCAGCCATGTTTTACTAAACAATCAAAATTGAAAGGTTTATTTTAGTCAATGGAACTAAACTCCCTTGCCCAGTACTTGATAGGTAGTACTTCCAAAAAAAAAAGAAGGAAAGTCCTTGAAAAGTTGTGAAGGTGGTTTCTATGCAGCAAGATTCCAGTATATTTAATGGCTTAACAGTGTGGAAGGACTTGTGGGTCTCTGTCTCATACACAAATTTTTGGGCAGATATATGGTTGTTCAGGGGGTTGACAACATNTTTCACTGCTATAGCCTTTTGTTTCTTGAATAGTTTTTAAAGGCCTGTATGTGATCATTCTTTTTACCATAGGACTTTTTATATACTGAGAACTTTTGCTTGAGCTGTGAAAACCACCATGTGTTACATTTTGGGGAAAGCATTTAAGTTTATTAAGTAATTAAGAAGGTTATTAATCAGAATCTGTGTTTCTTTCATTTAAGAATTGTTTGCCAAGCATGTAAAAAAAACCCTCCAAACCAAACAGTTTTTTATTGCTGCCTTTAAAATAACTACTTACTGTGTTTTAAGATGACTCAATCCTGCAAGTGTGCAGACGCAGGGAAATAAAGATGGTATTCCCAGGATGTTCAAGCTTGGAGCTCTGCACCCCCAGCTGAGTGGGAAGAAGTTGTACTGGGAAATCCTCAATTTAATATAATGCAGTATATATGACATACAATCACTTCTGAGGAATAGTTCTGATTGAATAACCTTGTGTGTGGTAATCTGCCAGTCTTCAGTTGAGCAAAACAGGTGAAGAAATAGGCTTCTCTACTTGCTTTTTATTTTATGTGTGTTTCTGTGTTTGTTGTATCTTTAAGGTGATATGAAGTGGAAAGAGTTAAACCTCCCTGGAAAACTCCCCATGCATCTTATAAATATGTACTACTACCTCCCTCACCTTCAAGAATATGAAGATGCAATTTCCCCAAATGTTATTTTTGGCCAACAGAGAACTGGAGGTAGGAAATAAAGTTTGGCTTCTATCTTCTGTATGTTTGTATTTTTTATTAATTTCTAGCAATGAAGCATACTC
>VYZR01128085.1:0-13204 GCA_013400675.1 Oxylabes madagascariensis
TCTATCTATCTGTCTATCTTTCTCTCTCTAGATCTATATGATTACCTATCTAGACCTGTAAATATCTGCCTAGACAGATGTCTAGATGGATCCAGACAGATAAATATCTCCAACTGTATAGATCTGTGTCTACATCTGTATAAGTCTATCCGTTCCCAACCAGATGAGTGTAGATCCTGGATACTGGACCAAGATATATAATTCAAATTATTCAATTTTTCAATTATTCAAATAATTCAGTTGTTCAATAATTCAACTTGCTGGTTGTTCCATTAACTTCAGCCCAGCTCAGGAATGTTCTCCCCAAGCTACCAGTATGGCCAGAAGGAAGCAATATTGCTCACCACCCACCATTTGATAAAGCAGTACTGCTGAAACAACAGGAATCTGACTGGATTTCATCACAAATCTCTGTGGTTCTTCATTTTCCTGAAGACATTTAATTTGGATTACTGGTAAAGTAAATTAAATTAGTATTAACCTTGTCTGTGAAAATGATGCTTCAGAAATATGTACTTCTCTTGGCATACATGAAAATGAAATTATAAATTGTTCAAATCTCAATGCAGATGGACCCTTTCTAATGAGTTATCACCAATGTGTAAGTTCTATTGATTACATCTATAGGTTGTCAAGAGGGATCAGATAAATCAATCTTTGATTATGTTCAGAGATGAGACTATGATGCCACTCTGTTTCTAAATTATGCCTGGGTAGAAAAGAATGTGGATTATCCTCCTCAAGTAAGATGAACACAGGTCTGAGCAAAACTGACAAGTTGAGATATGGTTTATCAGACAGGTTTTGCAGGTACTGGCTAAACTTTGTTACCAACTATATCTAGTCTAAATGATTAACTGAGCAGAAATAAATGAGACAGAAAAACGTTTAATAAAAACCTAGTTTAGTAGTAGCTATTAGACTGAGATTATCTTCCTAGGTCCCTGCTGGTTTTTTTTTTAGCAAATGAAAGGGAAAAAATGACTCATATTGCCATTTTTTGCCTAATTTCACTGATGATTATCATTTTTTAGGGACTAAAAATTGTGTATTAGTCTCCAGACCATCTCTATTACAGCTGTGGTTAAGATGAATCCTATCTGACTTAATTTTTCATGAGTACTATCTGAACACCTGGCTTTTGATGTTCAAAATAATTTAAAATAAAGTCTTATTTTGCAGTGAACATGAGGCATCATCTGCCTGCCATGTACTTGTTTACTACCTCCAGCTTAATTTCATAATTATTCCTAAATAGAGCAATATATTTAACTATCTATGGTAAAATTTCTATCACTGTGGCTCAGTCCTAAGGAGAGACATGAGAAAATCTGTAGTATTATAAGTTGTATGATTACCTAAGTGCCCAATGTGTTCTATAGAAGAGGGACATGGCAAGCACATACTTAACTCATCACTAGTTCAAAACACGTTTGAATCTCTAAATGGGATGGAACTAAAAGATGAGTCTCACTGGACAGAAGGTCAGTTTAGCCACTGTGAACCATGACATGGTAGTTAAAGTGATATTTTCCTAAAAGGAATACCAAAGACTGTCTTTACATTCTCAGCCTACTCCTTTAGCCATGCTGATGAGTATTTTGTACAAATTCTGGTTCTTTTCAGATGAGATTGTGTGGCAAATATAGATTAAGACATCCTTGTCAAGCACAAATGATGATTTCTTTCAATCATGACATGTTATATGTAGATATCACAGTTGAGTAATTCACATGTTAATTCACATATTTCAATAGCGAATTGTGGAGTCTGGCATTTCTTAAAATTGCTGGGGATTTTGGAGGGCAAAAGTAAAACAAGAATGTAAAATAAAAATGAGAATCCTACATGTTTTGGTCATTCCTCTCCCACAGAGCTGCACAAGCAATATTTTGATTGTGAAGAAACACTTTGATCCATGTCTTTGAAGCCCTGTGCACTTTCCTTCACAGGCCGTGTTGCTTCACTATTTTCAAATAATATTCACTTTGAGTTCTCCTTGTCTCAGAAAGTCTGCCCCCATTGACACTTCTACTATGCTGATGGAGATAATGTCAGTGCCTTGTACCATATATTTTCCTCTTATTCTTACAGGATTAAATGGTATAACATGCCAACTGGTTTAGTTTGGGTCATAATCATGCCTTGTATGGAGGGTCTGAATTTCCTAAAAGTGCAGGAAACTATCTGCCTTGCCAGACATATATCAAAATTTTATTACAATAAAACCAGAAATCATAATTTAATTTCCCCTGGAAAGATTTGTCCCAGCATTTCAAAGTGTAGAAGGCCAGAAACTGCCAATACTTGCTTTTCACCATCTAAGAGGAGCTAGTTTTCCTTTGCTCTCTTCCCTCTTTTTCTATCTCACTATCTCCATGTGTACAATCTGTCTTTGAACCATATTGGCTCTGATCCTCTCTGACTGCATGCTAGGATAGTGAAAGGGAGTGAAATGGAACAGGCAGAAAGAGTCAATAGTGAAAAAGAAGACAAAGGAACAGGGAAGAACACGGAATCTGTAATGCTTCACCCCTCTCATACACATCACAGTGCAGCACAGCACATCACGGTCGGGGTTATGCTGCGCTGTCATACGAGACATGCTAGAAACTTGTAGAATAACTCCACCGAGGACTGTGCTTATACCCTGCAAACAAACACCTTCTCTTAAAAAATCAACCAGACACACAACAAAATCTCTATGCTGACTTGAAGCCAGTGTTTGAAAACTGGATGGAAGAAGAAGGTGTTCTTTGAAAGAGGCCTAATACATATTTCTTTCTAAAATGGAGGAGGATAACAGCAAACATTATCAACAGATCCTGTAGAAGTGACAGATGTTCAGTTGAAGCATCTAGTAAAGCAGTCAGGATTCATCCTTGGTGGATGTTGACTGAAGTATTTGAATTCTTTAATCTCTGGTTCAGATCTTTTCATAAGCTGTTTCATGATGAACAATCAAAATGCCAGTTACCTAGAGCACCATTAGGTAAAAAAGCCCTATCTTCCCATTCTCTCCACAATAAATCCCTTTCTGTGAAGTCACCCTTAATTTTTAAGATGTGGATTCAGTCTTTCAAGAACACATTTTTCCTTTGGCTAACTCCTAAGAAAATTCTATATATAGGAGGGTAATATTATGTACTTTATGACTACATTATTTTATCCATGTTTTGCTTCATCTTTTTGGGACTTATCCATTCTTTTGTTGTCATTGGACCCTGTGTGCTTGATTGTTTTTCAGAATAATTAGATGAAACAATAATTCAGATTTACTGGAGCTCTTACATCTCATTCAATTGGTTCCCAAAGAGTCTTGGAAACTGAGCAAGTTCATATTTTGCCTTTTTCTTTCCCACCAAGGCCTGTGTGAATTGTCTGGCAAACTCATGGTGCTGCACTAAACTGTTGCTTGGCACAAAGGAGTTCGATGTCTGACTACAATTTCCCTTTCTCTGCACACCAATGAGAGTGAGAGAGCTCAGGCATTCCTCTGTTTCTCCAGATTACCAAAAAGCACTGTGTTTCACAGTGCAGAGAGCCAAGTTAAGTCAGTCTGGTTGAAAGCAGCACTGTGTGAAGGGGTGGCTGGGTATGAAATTAAAGGGAGGTGGAATGAGGGGGTGATAATGGTCTAACCACACAGAGGGCCCTCTGGAAAGAAGACAAAAGCAAAAGATATGGTTTTCCAGCTGGTGATACAAGCTCAGTCCCGGTGTCCGGCACAGAAGTTGGCACAGGGTGTACAGGACCTCTGCTGTGCTCTGAGCACCACGCTCCTCTGGCTCCACCATCCCTGTCACACTGGGCTCGGGGCACCACCGTGAGCAACCTGACAGTGCTGTGATTTATGTCACCCTCACGGGGCGGGCACCCACTCCTGGAATGCAGACTAGGCATCTGACACTACCTTAAGCTCTTCAGATAAATGTCTGGGTGTCTGTGCCAAGGAACACACCACTGCACTTCTGCTTTCATAATGATTGTGTTTGACTCCCACATGTTCTAAAGCAAACATACTCACTCCGGGTTACTACTACTAGTGGAAACCTTACAGTACAGGAAGAGAATACTGATTTTCTTGAAGGGTTAAAAGAAGGCCATGTTGCTTCTTTGCAGTTCTCTGCACAATACCAGAATGGAAATCTCTTGAAGATCACCTATATCTTTTTTATTTTATTCTTTTTTTTTTTTTTTTAAGGAAATTAGATATCTGAGCTGAAATGTTAAGGCTGAACTGTCAGTTTAAGATTTACATAAAGCAGATCTCTGGCAAGGCTGATCTCTGGCAAGCATGACCTCTTGGGAAACAGAGTTTTTAAAAAATGTCTTGAAACTTGAGAAATGTAAAATAAAGAAAGATTACTGTCAAATAACTGGTTCATGGAAAATATCAGCTGTATCTGAGGTGATCTATAATGAGGTGTGTGCTGAATAAAATAAAATGGTAAATCTGAGCTACTCAATGCATATTTTATCATCTATGTCTTAATATATCACCACTTAAATATGCTTGGTGACTCTGAGATGATCAGCTGCATAGGTCCTGTGTCTCAGCTCTCCAAAAAAAAAGCCACAGCACTTCATTTCCAGCACACTGGAAAACAGCCCATTCATCACTGCTGTTGGGACTGTAGTTACCTGGCGTTTTCCTGCTAGAGAGGACAAGGGATTTTGCCAAGAGCTATTTGCTTGCTCATGGGTGCCATGGAGCATTGTTTTTCTCCTTTGGTTGGGATTCTGTGCTCAGCACATAATAACCAGTGCACAGGCAACATTAAAGCAGAAGCCAGAGAGATATCAAGATGTAAATGAAAATCCGTACCACCAATAAACAAAAACATAGCCAGGTGAGCTCAGTCAGATTAAAAAACAAAAAAATTAAAAAGAGATTGCAAAAATCATAATGAAGCCGCAGATTGTACATTTGCAGTGGCTTGATGGCAAATACTCATGTTCTGATTTACATTTTTTTCACCTTTTACAAGAAAAGAGAATTTCAGGCCCTAGAGTCATAATCAAGTAACAACATGAAAATTACAATGGAGTTGTACTTTTTCCATTTCCATATTGTTTCCTTGGACTGGCAAAAAGTGCTCCAATTCAGACACATTTCTGAAGTGAACCACAAAACATAATAGGGACAACAGGGTGAGAAAGTAGAAGTAAAAAGGATGGGAGGTGAAATAAATGTAGGCTAGCAAATGAACTGCAGGATCAGGTAAGTATGCTGTTAGCGTTCCTGACCTAGGTATCTACATATCCAGGGAGATTTCTGATGTGCTGTTGTTCTGAGAAGCAGAACACGTTGTAGGTTTGTTTTAAGAAAAAGCAAAATCAGACAAAGAAGAGTGTCAAATCCAACGTTTGATAAACTTGGCTTAAAACTGTGCATCCGTTGAGGAACTAAGCTCTTATGGTTTTCATTAGATTAATGTATATGGTGCTGATAAGGAATCACATATCCAAGTCCTAGAATGGTGATGTAGATCCAGCAGTCCCTAGAGGGAGACCTAGTGCTTCTCCTGCTGTCTCATGTTCCATTTCTTCTTCTTATAAAAGTACATCAACTGCCCCTTAGAAGGATAATGAACAACTCGCCTCTGGTATAAAAAGTGACATCAAATCACACACATGCACAGTTCTATAAGATATATGTGTTTTTCCCGTAGGCAAAAAATAGAGAATTGGTGGAAGTCCAAATTGTGCTCTCCCCTTATTCTGCACTAATAATGCCTCCATTTAATTTTTGTTACACTTTTCGCAAGAGATTTCACACTTATAACTAGCATAATGCCAAACCAGATAATACAGAATGAAGTGTTCAAACAATATATTTTTCATCCACATTTCACAAAAAAATTAGGCAAAGTCCTGGTGCTGGACATGATTCTGTATCCAGCATCACATAGGTGATAACAGCCCCTAGGAGAGCTTTATTTTAGGAAACAATAACGTAAAACTTATGCATAAGATGTGCTCACCTATCTTTAGCTTGCCACGTGTACAGAAAGCAAGTTCCTCACAATTGTCATCTGCAATCATCCTTTTTCTCTCAGAATAAATTTCACCATGAGAAGCTCCTGAACATGGTTAGAGCCCAGTGTGATATCAAGGGTGGATCATGCTCATCCCTACACAGAACACAGGAAAAGGGAAAGAACTTGAGGAGAAAACTCTTCTGCTAAGCTGTAACTTAGAAATCCTGGTTTTCAGCGCTAAATTGAAAAGATATACCTCTACATTTATCTGCTATGGAATCAAAAATTCCTTGGAAAACTTCTTCATATAAGTTAGTCTCATGTTGGACCCATCCCCCTAACACTCATTCACAATAACACCCTGGAGAATGGACATCCTGCCCCTCAAGAGACCCCTCATCCACCCACCCCAGGCCCCAAGTGCCAGCCACAGCAACCACAAGGAGACCTGCAGTGAAACTGCTTTCAGGATGGCAGCAGGAAGGAATTACAGAGCCTTTCACTTTGGCCACAGCTCTGCTTTTCTCATCCAGAATTTCAGATAGAGAATAATCCAGAATCCACATGATTTGGCACCATCAGGAGGGTAACAAAGACCCCAAACAGATGCTGAGCTCAGAGTCTTGTGTAACCCATTGCTGCCTTAAACTGAGTCAAAGTTAAGACACCAGCTGGGCTGAAACCTTGCATGCAAACGTGTGACAATCTTTTTCAATAAAAAAATTCTTTCGTCAAATGAATTTTCAGGAAAAAAAAAAATTATCTTTCCACTGTGCCCAGAAAACTGGCTAATTCTAACTTTTTGTACACATAAACCATATCTGTACATGCCGTGTATAGTGTTTGAATATAGAACTGTAGGTACCCAGTTTGGAAATTTAGATGATTGTTAATATAAAAATTTATGTAGATTTTTCAGAGGGATTTAGATAATGGAAATGTTTCTTTTATTTTTGTGAGGACATTTAGTATTGTTCACATGATTATATCAGCTGAGTGTTTTCTTATAGAGAATCCAGTCAAAAGAAAGTTCTGAATGTAACTTCACTCTAAATGTAAAAAAGATATAAACAATACTATGGAAAAAAAGCCCAGGCTGAAAGACAGAATTTTTCTGCAGTCTCAGCCTCTTTTTCTAAGCTGTTCTTTTTTTTGCACAGATACTTTTTTTCCCCCCCTTTTTTATGAACTATAAGTTCTCAAATTATGCTTTTCAGATTCATCAGGCCTCTTTGTTGTATTCTAGGAGCAATATTCCCCCTCTGTGACTTATTTTTGCCATCTTTAATATTGATAGAGGAAAGACCAGAGAGGGAAAGCTTTCTTAGCTCCAGCATTAATATTTAACACAGAATTCACTTGATAGCAACACAGCTTTAGCCTGGCTGAGCAATAAACCCTTTAAATGGCTCAGGGACCACTGGGGCCAGGGCTGTGTACAATTCATGAAGCCAGGCCTGCTAAGGCTGCTGCTTGGCTATTGCTTTCAATGCCTGGAGCTTCCTGTATGCACCCGGCCCAGCCTCTTCTGTAGTCCTTGATATTGATCAATCCTCCAGGGCACTGCCGTGGGCCAGGAGCTGGAGCTGGAGGTCAATGCCAGAGCCTGAAGCACCTGCCCTTCCCTTCAAGGAAGGGTGCTCTCTGCCCATAGGCCTCGGCTCAGGCTCCTGCTGCTGCTGGGTCTGGGAAGCAGAGATGCTGTCCCCACTGCCAGGGAAGGAAGGAGAGTGGGACGAGACAAGGAGATGACATGAAAAACCCAGTAACAGCAAGGCTTCGTGGAGCCCTGGTAATAAAAGACCAAGAGCACCCTCTGATATAGTAATGAGATCTGCCAATGTGTTCTGCACATAATGATAAAATCTATATCTTTCCCCACTTCCTACCTCCCTGTTTATTTTCTTGCTTACAGGACTTGCCAGGACTCCTCACTGTGCTTCATTTCCATTACTCTTTCCAGTTTAGTTGCTTTAGTATCAAGATTTCTTTACCTTTTACCTTCTTTTTTTCTTCTTTTCAGTAAAATAGTCTAGGGTATTTTTATTCCTTCACGCTTGATAGTAATTTTCTGCAGTCATCTCTGGCCTCTGTGGCCATTTACAATGATTAGCAGTTTTCAAGAGGTAATGAGTTTCTATCTTTTCCTTCTCCCCCTCTCTCTTTCCCTCTCTGCTGCTTTCTCTGGCACAGTCTTTCAATTATTTAAAATAAGCAGACAACTGCATAATTATCAACCTTAATGCCAAAAAAGAAAATAGAATTGAACCCTCTAAATACTAAGGAAAGAGAGGGAGAGCTTGATAAGTATTGCTACGTTTTCTTTCAAGACACGGGGTTAGGATTTCTTTTCTCCCCCATTTAATTTCTGTTTAGGAACAAAAGATTTCTGTGTTTGCAAGAAAGAGGGCATGGGTGATTTTAGATCTGCATTTTCTCTTTGGTAGAGCCTGGTATTTTATTGAAAATAAAAAAAAAAAAGTTTTCCATCTTACAAATGAAAGCATCTGTTTAAATAAAAAGCCACTTGAGAAAAAAATCATAAAAGATAATTATTATTTTTCCAAAGCAGGACTGAAACATCCAGAGGTCAGTAGAAAATGACTAGCACTCACTTAAATGTGTCTTTCATTTTTCTGAAACCTCCATTTTAGCTGTGGATAAAAATCTACATTCAATGATCCATCCTCATTTCACACAAAATTACTTGCCTCTTTAGGAAAATTGCAGGATCCTTTTAAATATATTCATTTTAAGGAAGCCTGTTTGTCAAAGTTTGCTGACAATATACAAAGTAGCACTTGAAGACAGTATCCAAGACTGTCTTCCCCTGGAGCTTGCTGCGGTCCAGGCAGGATGGGGAGCCCAGCAGGAGTGGGGTGAGAGCTACAAGGCAGTGCAGTCTCTTGTTTATGGCGCTGTCAGGGCACAGCAGACACCTGCACTGGGCTCTGTCCCCTGGGACAAACAAGTGCCATGGGGGACCTTCTGTCTGTCACCAAGCCCAGAACAGTGACAAGAAGTGTGGCAGTCTCATCATTTGCTATTCTCCTTGCCATGATGATCCTTGGCAACATCTCCCACATGCCGTGCTCAGGTATCTTCATTTCCCTTATGTTCCCGGAGAAATACTTGAATTGTTTTCCTTATATCTGATATTTCAGACTTTCCTTTTATCTTGTTAAGAAAACAGTATTTTTAAAGATCCTGTGGACCTTTTGGAAAAATATACATAGCTGCTTTACCTTTCACTTGAAGTCCTCCAAGGACAGCATTCTTCTATAATCTTCTATTCTGCTGCTCCTCAAAAAGCCTAAGTGAACCAGAAGATAACATTGAAATACTACAAAAGAGCTGAGCTTGCTGATGGGTCAAAGATTGGCCCAAGTCCAATATCAGTGTCAGCAAGCAGCCTGGATTCATCCAGCCTATTTTAGGAACAAACTTCCAGCTCTCTGGATACAAGTCATACTCATTCTCTAGCCTGAAGGCCAAGGAACAATTCTTGATTTATTTTATTAGTAAAAATGTAGCCAGGGAGGTCGTTGTCCTAAGAATATCTAGCATATCTAGTCAGCATACTTTATTAATTATTATTATTTCTTGCATCTCTTGTCTTAACAGAAGACGGTCTTTGACACGATCTTTTACAAAAACAAAGTGGAATTTGACCCAACAGGAACATTAGTGTGGGAGATCCTTCACAAACCGCATTTTTTTTATTTTTTTTTTTTTTTTTTTACAGAGCACACGGCCAGTGCAGCTTCAGTACTTTCTCCACTGTTTATTTCTCCCTCAGTTCAATCTCATCCTCTACATTTTCCAGTTGTCATACTGAAGTACTTTGGCAGAATTCACATGCCTATCAAGGTTTGGCCTGGCTCATGTCACTTTACCACACTTACATGCTTGTATATGCTTCAGCCTTACAATAACAGAAACTTAACACACTGTAAATAAACCCTATTGTTTTCACCCATGAGCAAGCCTATTATCATTAGCCTTAAATTCGCAGAGCATGAACGTGTTCTGGCTTATACAACATGATTTTTCCGTTCTCCTGCTGATTTTTCTCAATATTTTATTTTAAGCTTTTTGTCATTGAATATAGGCCAAACTTGGGATACTTCATCTGCTCACACAGAAACAATCTACTCAGTTCCAACTGTGAGCCCGAGTCAGTCAGATTGCACAAGAAATAGGAAAAGGAATTGGTTGTATATTTTTTCAGTAAGACCTTCAGGTGCAAAGGAGACAAATTTCCCAGTGGCATGCTTCTGCCCAGGGGACACAGTATATTCTGCAGGGAGGTAGCCTGCTGGGTTCTGGCTGATCTCATGAAGGGAGCTACAGCCTTACCAGGACATGGTGCCTGGACCAGTCAACACTAAAAGGCAGATTCAAGGCCATTTGGATGGCCTTTGGCAGATTGGGTGAAAGTCTGAATTAGTTGGCATCATCAAGTCACTTCTGCAAATGGCACAGTCCTGTGGTTTTGGAGGTTTTTTTATGGTGCCACACCTTCACTTTTTTTATACCATCTTATACTGTAATCTACTAGGCCTCTCTAGCTCAAGAATCTTCTTCCCATTTTGGCATATTAGAGTAGGACAAAATAAATTTAGTTTCTTCTTATTTTCTCATGAAAATTCGACAGAATAAATTTACTTAGGTATACCATGGAGAAATAGGTTACCTATTTTTCTGCCTCCCCCTTTTTTTTTTTTTTTTCCCACGGATGACTATGGAACAGTACATAAAATGACCCAATTTCAGTCTCACTAGAGTGAGCTGGAGGAAAAATTACTTTCCTTTCATTTTTTTGGTATCCTGTACATTGGTTTCTAAGGATTGCATTGGCTCTTGCAGCTCCAATATCATATATGCATATCCTGTTCAATTGGGACTTTTTCTGACCATACTCAGAGGCATTGTTTTTGGAGATAGTAACTAATTTCAAAACTGGAAATTTAAAAAACACTAGCAATGATCAGATGCATTTATTTTCTGGAGTGAAGTGAAGTAGACATGAATTAAGATTGTCCTGGTGAATGGTTATTTGTTAACACCTTGCTACAAAATTATGTTAAAAGGGGTCCATTTTGCAAAGTGCTAAGTGCTACAGTATATTTTCACATAAATATCTGGAAAAGGAGAAGAAATAATATTGTCATTTAAATAATTTCCAGTTACGAGCTTTGCACCTCAAAAAAAAAAATGAGAGACATTTTCTTTTGAAGTCTTTCCTGCCAAGCATGAGTAAAACAACAGGTCTGCATTCAGACTCTGGCTCATGGGTATTCATTAAAACAAATAAACAAAGAAATGGTAAAGAAAGCATTACATAGCTTAAAGCCTGGTCTAGTATCAGATGAATAATAAATACCTTAGTGTTGGCTGAGCAATGGCAAAATACATTTCTACATACCAGGAGATAATGAGCTCACTCAAGGAGCCTTGTGTATGAAAAGAGATTTCTGAAGAAACACATCACAGTATAATTGAGAAATTGTTATTGCTAATCCTAAGGCTTTGAATTTACATCCCCTTCTTTTTTCTCTGATTTGTCTCAGCATACCCTATGTTGTAGTAAATACACATACATGAACCTCATATGAGCAAAAGAGGGGTATACAGAAAACAGAGCCTGGAGAGAGGTGCTATAGTCTACTAGAACAATTACTCACTTGCTCTCATACAATACAATGTATTTAGGAGAGGTAAGGTATTTTAGATATAATTATTCTTTTTTTAGGCTTTTTTTTTTATGCTATACTCTGGCCAACATATTTTAAACCTTATGGATGCCAAATGAAAAAATGTCTTCAGCCTTTTAGCACACACTCTTGGTAATCATAATAACATTTTTATATTATTATAGGCACTATTGGCAGTGTGTTCAATTGTGCATGGAATAAAGAGCTCACATGAGCAGTTTGCCTTAAAATTCATGTGGTGGTAGCAGCCAGCTTAATTAAATGCATCTTTCTGGGAAATCAAGAATAACAGTAATGAATGAACCTGCTGCTGACGTGCAGCAACAAGAAGTCCTTCAGAACATTTCTGAGTTTGAAACTTGTTGTCACCCAAATCTACCTACTCTGTAGGGCTGTGATTGGGAAAGGCAGGCAATATCTACAATATTTATATTAGTTTGATAATTATCCCTTTCTGTCCTCCTGGCATTGGCCAATTTATATCTCCCATGATCTGTCATTGTTTTCCACTGATGGGATTTTCAGTATAGTGGTTCAACCAGGTGAAGGGCTGCTGTGTGATTAGGTGCCTGAATTCTTCCACGAAAAACATATTTAAGAGTAGTTTAGATATTTTGGCCAGTTAACCAGAAGCAAGAAGCAGCCATTTAGTTCCACAAATCTAAATGTATCTTTTCAGATCATACCAACTTAAAACATGTGTGAGGGAAGGAGAAGAAAATACCTTCTGCAGGAGAATTGTCTCTTATTTTAGAAAAAAGATTCTTCTCAATAAAAAGCAAAACAAAGAACCTTTTCACTGGAAAATTCCCAACTAACTCTAACATTGACAGATTGTGACTTCTGAGAAAAAGCCAAAAACAAACACAAAGTCATAGAGCCTGGAAAACTTGCCTTGCAAGGAAAAAATTGAAAAAGCTGAGGGCAAACATTTGACAAAGATGGAAAGACAAATAGATGTTTAAACATATTTGAACTGCATAAACATCAAGCACAGAGAGAATTTCTGTAGCTAGACACATGCTCTCCTCAAACATATTCAGGAGACTTGTAGTCATGGGGCAGCCTAACAAGACAGGGGGTCAAGATACAGAANACAGGCTGTCATCACTGGTGACAATTATTTAAATAAAAACTATAAAGTTCTGGGAAGAGGCAGCTAAAACCAGCAACAGTAAGTGAGAAAAGAGTTGTGGGAGAACTATTTTTAGCTCTTCAGACCTGGCTCCAGGATAATGATGACATGATTTTAAAATGCCTCTAATTCCAAATGCTCAAAAAACAATATGGCAGAAATGCTTTTGTGCTGGAGTGCTGAGGCTGGGTGTGAAATCTGAACTATCCTTTTCCTACCTGGGAAATTCAGGAACAGAGCAAACTCCTTCTCCCAGGGTAGGAACCCTGGTAAAGCCAGGCCATCATTGGGAATTTCACCACCAATTCTGTCTGTAAGCTTTTTAAATTTTGCTTTTACTGGGATCTTCCCTTCACAAACCAGAATAA
>VYZR01128126.1:4447-30620 GCA_013400675.1 Oxylabes madagascariensis
AAAAAAAAAAAAAAAAGAAGACCAGAAAGAAAAGAGTAATTCATTGTGAAACAAGAAACTTAATTACTTCCAAAACAATTAATTAATTAATTAATTAATCCTCATGTCTCCCCTGCAAGGTAGGAAGTGATTATTCTACCCATTTTACACAGAGGGAAAGCTCTCTGTTAAGTGACTTGCCAGAGGCAAAGGCATTGAAGGTGAAATCAGCATCCCACGTCCAGCATCCCCAGGTCTTGCTCCAGACCAGCCCAATTTGCTTGTCCTCATCACCCCAAGAACTCAATGACCGCTTAAGTTCCCGCTCTTATTCCCCAAAGAAAACCCTGAAGTCATTTTGCCAAAGCTCAGATCACACCGTGGTCAGGCCGAGCTCTGGTGAGCCTGGTGCTGCTGCATTTATCACCCAAGGGGGCTGCAAAATTTATCACCCAAGGGTGCTGCTGACCCTCTGAAGGACACCCCTGCTGTGCCCCAGGGTGAGGCAACTCCAGGCAGAGATGGAGTCGCAACAGGGGAAGACTTTTCTTGACAGAATTTTGGTTGAATGCGGTCTTCAGGGTCTAAGTGAGCTGTTGATTGGCCTCTTCTGGGTCAAGGTTATGAGGGCTCAGCCTGTTGGTGTTGAGCACAGACTCTCGATCAGAAGACTAGGAAAAGTGAACCTTTATTTTTGAGATGTGACTCTCTTATATAGTATTTTACACAGACTAATTTGTTTGGTGAAACAAAGGCAAACCTCTTCAATCACGTTGGTTGAAACAGGTGTTCATCAGGAAACCTCTCCTGTGAGAAAGAATGGATAAACATAGGTACAGTTACAAAAACATCTCTCTTGTTTACAGAAAGTTTCCTGGGAAAGAAATTTCCCAAAACCAAAACATTAAACCAGGGCTACATCAGCCCATCCTGTCTGCACTGCCTCAGGTCACAGTGTGGGGACTGACAGCTCAGGGTAAATCCTTCTCTAGTATATTGCAGAAGTAGCGGTATTCTTTGACTTCAGACTCTGAGGTGGAGGTGGGTTTGTGAAAATAATCTCCTATAAGACCAATTCACATATTTAGGAAAAAACTGTTGAGTTTTCAGGTGTGCAAACTTCCCACCCCTCTGATACAGGAGGACTGAACTCCAGCCAGTCAGAGGAGAAGGGATGAAATCACACAATTACGGAATCATTTAGGTGCGAAAAAGTTCTCAAAGATCATTGAGTCCACATGTTCCCACAGCACTGGCAAGCCCACCAGTGAGTGAATGACGTCCTTAAGGACAGCAGGTCACACTGTGGGGCTGATGTCAATCACAACGCTCAAACCAGCTTGGATTCATCCCAGCAATCCCACTCTGGCTGGTCCCTACACATTCTGAGGGAGACCATGGGCAGGGATCATCCCCTTGGATGGTAAGAGGGGAGCAGATGAAGCCAGAGGAGAATGATGTCTGACAGTTTTGCACCTCCTTCATGATTTCCCAGATCAGCAAACTCCAGCCCAAGCTTACATGCACCTATTTCTTAAGAAAACAAGTTTTTCCATTATCCCAAGGCTCTGAGAAGTAAGGAGTTAACAACAGAAACCAAACACCAGGAATAAATCTTGTGCAGCCTAAGCAAGGAAAAAACATATTCATGGATGGGAAGTTTGCTCAGGTTGTGACTGATAACTATTTTTATGTCTCTGAATCCTCCCAGGAAACCCTGCAGATGTGCTCCAGGACAATGGCAAGCACAAGAGCTGTGATTTAGCCCTGGGGCCAAGCAAGCAAACCATGGCACAGGGTAGGATGGAGATGTGGAGTGGCCCAGGGGTGGCCACAGTGTCATCTTGACCCTGGAACTTTGGGAGAGAAACCTGAGCCAGCATCTTTGGCGGGATCAGCCATGAGACCAGCCTGGAAGTGCAAGGGTACAGGTAGCCATGGAGGGAGCAGACTAGGGGCCAGGGCTGGATCTATCCTTTAGAGTCCATTCCAAAGAGCAGCATCACTGCTGGTTTGTCCAAGTGAACATTTCCACCTCCGCCTTTTCATCTCAATTGCACCTGTTGTGCACTTGCTGAGGTCCCAAATTCTGTCTTAGACCATGAAGCCAGGGAGACAGACCATAAAGGCCATACCTGCACTGCCAAAATCAGCCCATCTGGGCCATTTTCTAGCATGACACCTTCATCTATACTGCTACCTGGGGTGGCCAGACCCAGGCAGGCAGTCAGGGGTGGTGCTGGCTCAGGCTGCTCCCCAGGAGCACCCCTGGGAAGTAGCTGGGAGTGGGACAGCTACACCTGGCCTAGAACACCTTCAGACTGGATTAACAATTTGGTTTATAGTCATATTCCAGCGCCCAGCAGTGACCCTGGTAACTTCTTAATTTCCTAGCCACAAGGCCCCAAAAGTCACAAAACCCAGGCTTCATTTGCCTGAATCGAGGTGGAGAGACCAGAATCCCTCACCCTTCAAATCCAAACTGCGGTCACTCCCGGGAAACCTGTTACAATTCTGCTTTAATTGTTGTGAGAGCTTTCCAGAGGCAGTGCTGGCACTGATTTGGATTTAAATCCTCTCTCCTTATCTCAGGGTACTGCAGGAGTGGCGTCTGTGAGACCAACATTTATAGCATCCCTCCGGGGGGTGAAATGTACCTACTGTAAAATACTTTCAGTTAATTCTGGCGCATCATTTGCGGGAGAGCCGCGTGGGGATCAGCGTGGGACAGACAGATTTAGATCATTTTGCTTGAGTCAGGTGGTGCCTTGCTCCCAATTCCTCGCCAGTTAATTCTTACCTGGGACAATTACGTCTCTCCTCAAAGTAGCCCGGCTTAACCCTTCTCATCCCACACTCCTGCTGAGACCACACCTGTGGCGATGGGGGGTGATGGTTTGCAGGTGTTTGTGGCCGTGGCTGCCGATTTCCCCAATGACCTGGGGCAATTCAATTAATTAATTTAGCTTGCGTGCTCTCTGACACTCTCTGACAGATGAAAGCTGCCCAGTGTCTAAATTACATACTCCTGAGAAATGATTTATCTGTTTAAGACAGACCTGGCCCTTTAGATCTGGTTTCTGATGAGACTGACCCTGCTGAAGCCGTCCAGAACTGGGCCTTCTGAAACGGGATGCAACTTGATGTTGATGTATCTCCATCTTGTGCTGTGCAAGAAATAGAAACAAATAAAACAGGGACAGGATCTGACCTCATCTTGGAACACCTCTTCAGCATGGGACCAAGGGTGCACTTCCCAAGCCATTCTCACTCCTTTTGAGCCCTGGTGCTGGAGCAGGTGATGTGAGCTGTCCCCTGGGTGGGCATAAACTGAAGCCAAGCAGTACGTGCAAAAATAGGGGTAATTAAGAAAAATTGCTCTGAAAGGGTTGGCCAGCCTGGCAGAGCTGCCCAGGGTGGTGTTGAAATCCCCATGCCTGGAGGGGTTTAAAAGCTGCATGAATGTGACTCCTGGGGACATGGGTCAGTGGTGGCCAGGGCTGTGGTGAGGAATAATTGGTCCCTTAGATGCTTTTCCAACCCAAAAGATTCTAGGATTAGGACTTGTACATTCTGAGCCCCAGTCTTTTTTCAAGCCATCCCCTCTTGAACCCCAAAAATTTGGGAGGTCACTACTGCTTTGCCCAGAGGCCAAGAAGAGCATCTTCCTGCTTCCCAGCCTCTCACACAACTGCCTTACTCCAGGGTCTTTTTCTGTAGCTGAGACAAAAGAAATAATATCTTGGATTCCAATAACCAATAAATTATTCTTGAAATGCCATAATTGCTCAGCTGCAGCTGCAAGAGCAACTAAATACAGAACTTTAATAAAATATTATTGTTCAAATCAATTTGCTGAGAATCTGCTTTGCTTTCTGCATGGGGTGCTAAGCAGCAAATAGTAAATACTGATCACTGATTAGAGAGGCGAAGAGCAAGAAAAGCCTGGAACCTGATTTTTGCCATCTGTACTTTTTTCCCCCTGTTTGAGCAAGGACAGGGGCCAGATTCTGCTCCATGCCTGCAGAGTTGCATTTGTTCCAAAGGCATGGGAATGGCAGCTACTGCAAGTATAGGTTTACAAAGTAGCTTAGGCACTTAAGAAGATAATCATCTGGAGAGATTTACGGTGGTGACTTTTACAGGGGGAGGGACAACGGGAAGGGAAGGGTCCAACTCCCATCACGGTGAAAAATAAGCACAAATAAATCCAAAGCAACGATGCAATTGGCAGCTCAGGTAACAAGTTCAGAAAATGACCGCATCTGGGCTGTTCTGGATCAAAAACTATTGAAGTCAATGAAGTTCGCTCTGGATTTACAATGGTATTAACTGAGATCAGAATCCGACCCTATAAATTTACTATTACTTCTAATCCTAGCGCCTCTGATCTTGCTGAGATATTTGCTAACTGCTGAGCAGCTTGCTTTATTGACACTGAAATAACACACCCGTGCCCTACTATTGTTAAACTCAGCTGGTTTTAAAAACCCATCATACTGTTTGTCATGACTGACCTTAACAAACTGGCCTGTTGTCCTTGGATCTATGGGCAAGAAAGTTGTTAAATGCCCCCTTTTTTGCAGCCTTCCACCACCAGCAAAACAAAACAACAAAAAAAAAGTTTAAAAAAAAAGGAAAAAAAGAGGAGAAAAAAATCAATTTCAATCAACATGGAGTGTAATATTATCAAATGTCAGATGCTGAGGCCGTGTGCTTTGAAAATTATCCTTGACAGCTTCTTGTCGACTTAATTAAGTGCTCAAAAAAAAAAAAAGGAGGGAAAAAAAAAAAGCAAAATATCTCAATTGTCGGCTCCCTCTCTTTGTGCTTCAGAGGTTCTATTGACAGCTCTGAAAAAAAGATTGCCTTTGGGGGTTTTATTGATAGATCCTTGCCTGATATTGGAATGATTCCTGGGCAGATAAATCACATTTAGATTTGTTAGTAATTGAGGAGAATTGATTGAATAGTTAGGATGGTCCCAGAGGGAGGTACCTATTCCTCTTCCGTTCTGCAGAGGTTGTCATCAGATAAAGGACCTCTTTGGGCAGGATGGATAAAGGTCTAATTGTTTACATGATCAGATGTTGCTTCCTTTCAGCCCTCCCTCCCCAGACTTCCCCAACTTTCATGTGGCAAATGTCAAGATGACAAAGGGGCAGGCTGTAAATAAAACCAAAAGTGGGCGAAGGTGATCAACCCTCTTCATGACCTGGAAAGTCACTAATTATTTTCAAATCATTAGCGGAGTTTGGGTACTAACAGCAACGGGTTCTCATTATAAAGAAAAAAAAAAACAACAAAACTCTGCAGAGTTTATCTGTGCTGTGTTTGTTTAAACAGCTATGAGTTTTATGCAGCAGCAGGTTAAGTGTGGCTCGTGGTGGCTCTCCAGGGTGGCCCTTTTTTGGCTGATGAGATCCACGTGCAGGGCTGGGTTCTGGCACGTTAAATCCTCGCTGGTGAGCTCCACCAGGGCTCTGTGTCCCATCACCCTGGGTGACCTGCTGGACCTTGCATGGTCCCAGAGGGAAGCAGCATCTCAGAGAGCATGCCAGAAAAACTGGAGAGAGTGCTGCAGCAGTGTGGGGAGATGCTTTTGACAAGGGCATGTAGTGGCAGAACAATGGGGAACAGCTTTAGAGCGAAAGAGATTAGGTTCAGATTGGATGTTAGGAAAAAATCTTGACTGTGAAGGTGGTGGAGGCCTGGCACAGGGTGCCCAGAGCAGCTGTGGCTGCCCCTGGATCCCTGGCAGTGTCCAAGGTCAGGTTGGATGGGGCTTGGAGCAACCTGGGATAGTGGAAGGTGTCCCTGACCACGGCAGGGGGTGGACTGGGATAAGCTTTAGGTCTCTCCCAACCCAAACCATTCAGTGCTTTTACAATTTTCTAGGCTGGAGAATTGTGGGGAGGGTGATAAAAGCAGAGGGAGTCCAGAGTAACTTTGTGTGACTGTGGAGCAATGTGAGGGAGCAGATGCTGCAGGGCCCCGTCCTGCCCCAACCAGAATTTGCAGCAGACACTTGGATGGCCTGCTCAAGGCTTCCCCACCCTGCACACTTCTTTCCACACCTACCAGAAGGAGTCAAAAGGATGACTATTTCCAGAGAGGGTTTTTCCATGGACTAGAAAAAGCTCTGAGTAAGAAAGAGTGGTATTTTCATTTGCCCTTCCCATCCATTTTTAAAGATTCCGTTTCTTTAAGAGAGGGCAGATACACTGGCACTTCAAGAGGCAATTTATTTCTGTCCATACCAAGTATAGACCCTGCATGGACCCTCTCACTCTGTTTCTATAAGTACTCAGGCAAGATCATATTTCCCTACCATCTGTAGAGGACAGAGTGCTCAGGTTGATTTTCAAGGTGTACTGTGCCACAACTTTCTTCCCAGGGACCTGGGAAAAAAGGGAAAACATTTGAAGATCAGTTTTTAAAATCTAAACTTTATACAGGTTTCTAAGAACTGGCTAAAATGACTTAGCATTTCTCATCCTCTTCTCTCAGCAATGTAGGGAGTGTTGAAAGTCAAATTTAAAAAAGTATCAATCAAGGAATAATAGACGAAGGTGTTTTATTTTCCTGTCTTCCAGCTTCATCAAGAATGAAAGACGTTGTGGTGAGAAAGGAAGGAACAATTTCTTAGCTCAAAGTAAATACCATTTTGGCACCATGAAATATTTAATTTGTAATAAGAAGTGATGAACATCTCTGAATTCCCCACCTGCAGGCTTGATACTCTTAATATTTCAGCCTCACTTGTAGACTTCAAATGGTCATTGCTCAATCCAGTCTCCGGGGACTTTGACAGAGGCTGCAGGAACCAGGTTCCTCTCTGGGTCAAACCTATCACCTCCATCTACAGCCCTGCAACCTCCTCCTTCCTCTGGGAGTGGGCTATTGAAGTGCAAATGGATCTAAACTAGCCATGAATAAATTTAGGCTGGAAATTACAAGAAGCTTTCTAATTATGAGAGCTGTGAATATCTGAAACTACCTCCCCAACAAAGCAAGATGGTTCTGGCTGTGGGCATTTTGGGAGGCACCAGGGCTCCCAAATTCTAATTCACAAAGCAAATTTTCCGATTTGCCAGTAGTGAAAATGATATGTGTTTTTTCACACATTTGTTTGCCTTTAGATAGACTCTGCAGCAATATTGAATCACAGACTCATTTAGGCTAGAAGAATATTTTAAAATCATCAAATCCAACCATTCCCCCATCACTACCAAGGCCACCACTAACCCATGTCCCCAGGGGCCACATCCACATAGCTTTGAAATCCCTGCTGGGATGGAGACTCTGCCACTGCCCTGGAAAGCTGTGCCAGGGTTGGACAACTCTTTCAGTGAAGGAATTTTCCCAATTAAAAAAACTAAATTTTAAATTTAAACATCTCCTGGTGCAACTTGAGGCCATTCCCTCTCCTCCTGTCCCTGTTCCCTGGAGCACAGCCCGACCCCCCCGGCTGTCCCCTCCTGGCAGGGAGTTGTGCAGAGCCACAGGGTCCCCCCTGAGCCTCCTTTTCTCCAGGCTGAGCCCCTTTCCCAGCTCCCTCAGCCTCTCCTGGGGCTCCAGCCCCTTCCCCAGCTCCATTCCCTTCCTTGGACACACTCCAGCCCCTCCATGTCTTCCCTGTCATGGGTGGGCCAAATCCATGATCAATATGTTGCCCCATCACCAAGTTATTTTTTGAGGGTAAGCCCTCAAGGTTTTACAAGTAACTTTGTGAGAGTTTTAACCCTGAAAATCCAGGCTCACCCATGTCTGCACTTTTTTTTCAACTGCTTTTATAGCCAAAGCAGGTGTCTCAACAAAAAAAAAAGCCCCATTCACTTTTGATAGGTTTGAGGTCGCTGCTGTGCTCCTTTGACCTGGCTTTAAGTGAAGACTTTCTTGAAGACCTAGAAGAATTTAAATAGATCATAGACCCTGTTCTACCTAGGTACCATAGCTCTAAGAGGAAAAAATTCACATATGTACATCTGTACACATCTTCAGGTGTGCAAACTTGTGTGTGCACACATCACACAATCACACAGACACGAACAAGGATCTCCTGCCTTGGGGAAGAATCTGGCTGAGGTCAAGGAAGCAGGCTTGGGCCTGAGATCTGGCACTGGCTGGGTTTCCCAGCACCAAACCCAATGGAAGTATTCATAGACACATCTGAATCCACATCAAAACTTAAAATTTTTCAAGCAGCACATTTTACTGTTCCATAGCAAAGTGAGTATTTCTTCTAAGCACAATCCTTTCTTCCGTTCAAGCCCTCCCCCTCCCTTTAAAAGCTGTTGAATTGCCTCTTCTTTTTTTTTTTTTTTTTTCCTTTCCATTGCTCATTCCTATAGCAGGAGTGGAATTGATTTTTGATACTATCCATTTTGTTTGTCACAGATCGTCCTCCACTTCCCTCCGCGCATTGCTGGAATATCACCCACAAATGATTATTCCTATCACTGCAGCCAACACTTCGCCTGGGGCAGGGAATTTTCCCTCAGCTAAAAGTGGCCGAGTAATTGAAGGCAGAAAACACCAGCACCTGTAGCCTGAAAATGTTAATAAACTACCAGAGGTCCCAGGAAAGTTAAATATTGGGAGGGATGTCAGGGCTGCGGTGTGATTAGTGGAACTGAACGACAAAGAGCACCAGCCCAAGGCGCCGGCGCAGGGGGGATCAGTNGATCTAAACTAGCCATGAATAAATTTAGGCTGGAAATTACAAGAAGCTTTCTAATTATGAGAGCTGTGAATATCTGAAACTACCTCCCCAACAAAGCAAGATGGTTCTGGCTGTGGGCATTTTGGGAGGCACCAGGGCTCCCAAATTCTAATTCACAAAGCAAATTTTCCGATTTGCCAGTAGTGAAAATGATATGTGTTTTTTCACACATTTGTTTGCCTTTAGATAGACTCTGCAGCAATATTGAATCACAGACTCATTTAGGCTAGAAGAATATTTTAAAATCATCAAATCCAACCATTCCCCCATCACTACCAAGGCCACCACTAACCCATGTCCCCAGGGGCCACATCCACATAGCTTTGAAATCCCTGCTGGGATGGAGACTCTGCCACTGCCCTGGAAAGCTGTGCCAGGGTTGGACAACTCTTTCAGTGAAGGAATTTTCCCAATTAAAAAAACTAAATTTTAAATTTAAACATCTCCTGGTGCAACTTGAGGCCATTCCCTCTCCTCCTGTCCCTGTTCCCTGGAGCACAGCCCGACCCCCCCGGCTGTCCCCTCCTGGCAGGGAGTTGTGCAGAGCCACAGGGTCCCCCCTGAGCCTCCTTTTCTCCAGGCTGAGCCCCTTTCCCAGCTCCCTCAGCCTCTCCTGGGGCTCCAGCCCCTTCCCCAGCTCCATTCCCTTCCTTGGACACACTCCAGCCCCTCCATGTCTTCCCTGTCATGGGTGGGCCAAATCCATGATCAATATGTTGCCCCATCACCAAGTTATTTTTTGAGGGTAAGCCCTCAAGGTTTTACAAGTAACTTTGTGAGAGTTTTAACCCTGAAAATCCAGGCTCACCCATGTCTGCANTGTCCTTTTTTTTTTTTTTTTTTTTTTCCTTTCCATTGCTCATTCCTATAGCAGGAGTGGAATTGATTTTTGATACTATCCATTTTGTTTGTCACAGATCGTCCTCCACTTCCCTCCGCGCATTGCTGGAATATCACCCACAAATGATTATTCCTATCACTGCAGCCAACACTTCGCCTGGGGCAGGGAATTTTCCCTCAGCTAAAAGTGGCCGAGTAATTGAAGGCAGAAAACACCAGCACCTGTAGCCTGAAAATGTTAATAAACTACCAGAGGTCCCAGGAAAGTTAAATATTGGGAGGGATGTCAGGGCTGCGGTGTGATTAGTGGAACTGAACGACAAAGAGCACCAGCCCAAGGCGCCGGCGCAGGGGGGATCAGTCTCCCTCTGACATCTGAACACGGCTTCTGCCTCCTGGGATGGGGTTCTGCTTGCAGGGAGGCAATCAGAGCAGGGGAAGCGTGCTCATGCTGACGCTGAGCTCGATTTTCTGGCCGCAGATTTGGGGGCTTGAGACAGCTGTGTTGATGCTGTGAAGGATCTCGAGCTTTCGGGGCTTACCTTGCACTTGATGCCGGGATTTCAGTGGCAGGGTTGTGTATGTGTCTTGTTTCCATACTTGCTATGCAGCAAATGAACATGTTTTTGGGGTTTTTTTCAGATTTTACCTCGTGCTGAAGGTTCGTGGTGTACTTCAGAGATGTGCAAATACACTCATGTTCTCTATATTCAGACAAAATAAAACAAGATTATGCATAAAAAACTGTTCTTATGAATTAGAGATGATTCTTATGTATGAAAGATAATATATGGAGACACATTCTCATGTATTTATGCTGATTTGTTCCTTAGAAATAGGATACAGAACATATGTGAGTGCATGTGTGTGTGTTACAAGGGTATGTAATGAACAAAGTGAGGGGAAATGGCTTCCCAGTGCCAGAGGGCAGGGTTAGATGGGATATTGGGAAGGAATTCCTGGCTGTGAGGGTGGTGAGGCCCTGGCACAGGGTGCCCAGAGAAGCTCTGGCTGCCCCATTCCTGGCAGTGTCCAAGGCCAGGTTGGATGGAGCTTGGAGCAGCCTGCCCTATTGAAGGTGCCCCTGGGGGTGGAACAAGGTGGTCTTGAAAGGTGCCTTCCAACCCAAACAATTCTAGGATTCTTTGAGCTAAATATGCAGAAATGCATGCTGATCATGGCTTGCATGCCATAGGGATATTTTGGAGGAATTACATAAGTAAGCAGCACTATACTATATTATGTTCATGGTGGTATATATTATATACATTATATCACAGGCTGGTTGGCCCTTGTGCAGTCTGCTCGAGTGAAGAGTGTTGTTTTCCCATGCAAACACATTGCAGAGTAACTCACAGCTGATTATGGCGCCAAGACCTGCGCTGTGCCATGGCTTTATCAGACCTGGTAGCTGATTTTGTTCCAGAACAACCACTCGTGAGCAGGGAGGGGATTTTTCCTCCTGATAAATTGGTGCTCCATCGGACTCCCTGAATTTGCAGAGCTGTTTGCCCAGAATGGGGCTTGGAGACCCAGGCCCTGGCTTTGGCAGTGCTTGCTGCAGAGATGCTGTAATGCAAGGGGTCTACGTGAGAGTGGTAGGGCAAGGGTGAATTTATTTATTGTGATTTCCATACATGCTTCCCTTGCAATTAACTCAGCTCTTCCCCCTGGGAAAGGGAAAGGTCCTTTCCCTTTATTTTACCACCCTTTCCCTTCTTGCTTGCTTGATTCCGTTCTTTCCTTTGGCAGAGTATCCCTAATCATTGCCTTCCGTCATTATCATTATCTCTTTTTATGATCTTTAGTTACGATGTCAAGGAGGAGAAAAATGAGCTCAGTTTTCTGGCATCCTAACACATATTGATTTCAACAGCAGCTGCCACAAGACCTTCACATATGATGGATTGCCACTAGACTGACGCAAAAAATACCCGCATAAATAGAAGTATTTACCAAAGAGAATGATCAGTGATTGCATAACTGCATTTAAGACATTATCCTATTGACCAGCAGCCCAGGCAAGCTCAGAGAGTGATCTTAGCACAGACTAATATTCTTCAGGATAAGCTTTAGGAGATTGCATTGAAGACCCTCTTTCAAGTAATTATTTTATTAACTATCCCTTGGCTTCTTGAGTCTGGAAATGAAATAATCCAGTCTAAGTGTAGAGCATCTTGCTGGTGTGAGCCTTTACTCTTTGGATCACAGAGAAAAGAGCTATCCCATCCTGGAGGAAGACATTCCTCGGGGGGAAGAGGATTGTATAGGACTTCTCTGTGGCCACGTGCTTTTGCTCTATTCTGGATGCCCCAGACACAGGAAACTATCCACCCCAGGGGAATGAGGAACTGGGAAGCTCCCAGCCAGTTCTGTGAGCAGCAGAACGATCTTAGAGGTGTTTTCCAGCCCTAACAGTCCTGTTACTCTATGTTTCTAAGGTCCTTGGGAGGATCCTGGGCACTGCAGGTTTTCTGGGTTGCACTGAAGGTTCTTGTGGCTGATCTGCCTTAGGAGTGTCTCTAAATGAGCTCTTTGAACAGCCCAGGAGGTGGAGGCAGTCGGGTTTTCTGCAAGTACAGCGTTGGGGGACCATCTCTTGGTTGTCTCTCGTCAGCACTGCAGTCCTGGAGACTCCAAGGCCAGATTAGGAGGGTGAGAACAACGTGAGCTGTTCAATTTAATTTAGGGTCGGTCTCTTCTCCCGGGTAAGAAGGGACAGGACAAGACAAAATGGCTTCAAGTAGCACCAGGGGAGGTTTACACTGGACATTAGGGAAAATGTCTCCAGCAAAAGTGTTACCCAGCCTGGCACAGCTGTCCAGGGCATGGATGGTGTCCCAGTTCCTGGAGGGATTCAAAAGCTGTGTGGATGTGGCCCCTGGGGGCACGGGACAGTGGTGGCCTTGGCAGTGCTGGGGAGTGTTTGGACTTGATGATCTGAGAGGCCTTTTCCAGTCTCAACAATTCTGGTTTTTTGCTCCCAGGCCACTAGCATCAAATCTCTGGATTCAACCTTTGCTTCCAAAGAAAAAAGCCAATACCATAGAATATTTTATTGCAGTTTTACTCTCTCATTCTCTTCTTTTCTGTCCTGGAGGCAATCTCAGCCAATCCTCTCTGAATTGTATCTTTCCATCTTTCAAAGGCACCTCCTATTTCTTAATGGGAGGGGGTTTGAACTATTCCTGCTTTCTTTTTCTGTTTTCATCCATCTGCACCAGCCTGGCAACCAGCAAAAATACACATATAAAGATGTCTTAATCTTAAATATAATTAGATATAATACCTCACGCAGCGTTGTATGATTAGTAAAATATATGATCATTAGTTATTAGATTAATGTGTCTACTTGTGTAACTGAAAGCCATTTGCAGCCAGAAATTAAATAGCTCAATTTGCTGTAATTGACTTATCTCCCATTGAGATTATTGCACTTGCTGCTGGAGAAGGTTTCTTCAAATGCTGAAAGCAGCTGTGTGGAGAAGCTGGATCCTGTTTTCTTTGGAAAGCCCCTACCCCGCTGGAGGCAGAGATATCTGAGGCGAGGTCTGGAGGAGCAGCAGAGCTGTAATTTCGGCTGCTGATACAAGAGCTGCAGCATTTGGAGAGGGAGAGCACACAACGATGCCTCCGTCTGGGAATCTGTGGGGCCTGAATCAGATCTGCCCTTGGGTGACCACAAGAGTTGTGACCACCTTCGACTCCCTGTGGATGCCAACCCCATTCACGCCGGCGTAAATTGAGAGGAATTTCTCACAGAACTTCTGTTGATGCCTTAAGTTTTAGCTTTCATGTTTTTCAGATTCTGTGCTGCCCAGGGGTGCAGTTCTGAGTCTCACATTCAGTGCCAGTCAGCTCTCTTCACAGAGCAGGGAGATAAAACAAATCCTTTTCCCGCTGGAGACCAAGGACAACTTTCAGGCCCAAAAGCATAAACAACAGTGGACTGAAGAGAGGAACAAGAGGGATGAGACCTCACAAGCTACAACAGTAATTAAACAATCGAACCCCAATATGCAAACAGACCAAAACTTATAAAAATGTAAGATCTCATCACCAGTCGTCCATTTTGTGACCACTGTAGGTCTACCTTGAGTATAGCCCTGGCCAGGCTCCTGTCCTGCCCAAGGTGCATCCTAATGGCCTTTCAATAAATACCGACTTTATTCTCTAGCTCTGTCCAGTCCCTGCTTCAGGGCAGCATCCCAAGGTATCCCATCATGAGCCTGGGAAACGCGAGGGGCCGTGCTGGGGCTCTGGTACATCCCAGCAAAGGGCTCCCTGCCCTGAGCAGCGTGGCAGGCACGGAGCAGCGGATCCCATGGGGCTGGGCAGGGCATCTGCAATGCAGGTCTCTTCTCTCCTCCCAGGGGTGCCAGCAGCAGCTCCAGGGGCAGACACGTGCGGAATAGGGAATTGGGAGAACGTCTCTTCTGGCGACGTGGGATTGTGTCCTTAAATTATCCGCTGACACCTCTGACATTGGGAGGTGCTGAGAGGCCCTACAAATCTCAACTTTTGCTGCTGCCTCTTCCTCTCCTTCTTTTTTTTTTTTTTTTTTCTTTTTCTTTAAATAGGTTTTCTTATGGTTTTCTTAATTTATTTTTTTTTAGCCACAGCAACTAAGCGAACCGTTCAAATTGAAACACTGAAATGAACCAAGCTGAACAATAAACTAAAACATGCCTAGAGCAAGTTGAGCAATAAACAGGTTTTTAATTTTTTTTCCCCCTTCCATCTCGGTGGTGTCTGTCTCTGATAGATGATGTGACAAAGGAAGAATCCTCAATAAATTCTAAATTCTGAATACTAAATCAGTGAGCAAGAGCAAACATGTGAGATGCCATCCCAGCTCACAGTGGCTTTGCTGCTGTGATACCACAGTGCTACTGCCCTGTGGGGCTGGGATGGAGGTGCAGCTGGACAGGGGGAGATGCATCGAGTCCATCCATCTTCATGTGATGGTTTTATCCAACCCACACCCAGCCCAGGTCTGTAACCCAGGTGTGACTGAGGCTCTTCCCACTGTATCCTGGCTGGAGTCTCCAAGGGAAAATATTATTCATAGATTTTAAGGCCAGGAGGGGATATTTTGCTCTGCTCTGACCTCCATTATAACATAGGCCAGGGAATTTCAGAGTGATTCTGCAGCAAGAACAAAGGAGAGGGATCATATACTGTGTTATTTCACCTCATGAGAGATGTAAAAATGCTGTGATTTCTACTAAGAGATGCCATGGAGGACCTGTGAGGCAGGTACTAAAGGATAAAAGCCCTGAACTGAAATTGTACCGAGATGAACTTACTGCTGGATGTTCTTTCTCACCTTTCAGGGAGCTGAGTGCTGTGAAATGCTTGCCCTTGCAAAAATTGTGTGGTTTGGGAAAAAAATATTTTTTTTTTTTTGCTAAAACATTCTCACAGTCTTTGCCTCAGGGGGACCTAAATGTGAAATAATTCCACAAGGGGTGTAATACAGTGTGAAGGGAGATGCTGGCAGTCACACAGTGTGCTTTGAGCCCTGGGAACAGGCTTATGCTCCAGATCTCAATTTGCAATCTGCTTTGAAGAGAGCTGAGGTGTATTTTCCTTCTGCAGCACCTTTCATCCTCTGGTTGTCCTGCCTGGGTTAGGAGGCAGCAGCTTTTCCTTCTTGGATGTCAGGAAGCCTCTTTGGGAGGAGCTATACATTCCTGCAGAAGGCACTCTCTAGTCTTTGCTGCAGAGTTTCAGCATGACTTCTTTCTCACTACAGCTCAGCCTACCCGCACTTATCTATCTCTCGTGTGGTTTCTTGTATGGAACCTGTTGGTGTCTAGAAGTTTTTACCTTCAATGAGGGAAATCATCTAGTTTGACTGGAAAAACCCAGCAGCCTAGCTGGAGTCTCACTCTGAATTATTTTCATTCCACTGAACTTGCAGCTCAGCTTGAAGCTGACACAGTCAAATGTACGTGAACACAGCCCACATTTGCAATTGAATCCATCAAAGCTCTGCATGGCCCTGCTGAACAACCCACAATGGGGATGAGCTTAAACTTAATAATTCAGGCATTCAACTTCCAAGTGACCACACTTCATCATGGTCCTGCTTGGAACAGGCCTGGGGTCTGGTCTAGCTCATGAAAAGTGGAGTTCTTTCAAACTCAGACCCAGGTGTTTGTCTGAACGCAGTCTGTAGATCCAAATTAATCTTTACGATTTGTCCATACAGGTAAATCAGAATGACTTCCTGGAGCATCACCGGGCAGCCGGCGCAGAGACCTCGAGTTGGCTTGACGCGGTTTGTTGGAGGAAAATCAGTTTAGCCCAGACTGCAAGCTAATGGATGATTTGCAAAACTCAGAGTGACAGGGAGGAATTTGGGCCTCTGTTCTTCAGGAATATTCCCATGGCTTGCACATAAGGGCTTGGTGTGGTTAAAATGCATGAGCAGACAACCATAAACTCAAGCAGGCACTGTTATAAAATGTGACAAATAAGCCATGATGCCAAGTGCAGATTACCTTTAGGTACTTCTGAACTATTCCTGCCATGAGTTCTGCTGCCAGGCTGTTCTGAGGACAACCCAGGCATTATCAGATTTATCGCTTTTTCCTCATCACTCCATTTCTCACAGCCAAACACGTCATCAATTCAGTGACCATTGCCAGGTTTTTTTACCTTCTCATGTATTTTCTGAATAATTTTGCCATGTTATTTTTATTGTATTTAGATAACAAATACTACTACAGCACCTTTCTCCCTTTATTTCTCCCTCACCGTAAAGCATGAAGGAAGCTCTCTCCTGGTCTGTGGAGCACCACTTGGAAGGACAAAGCAAATCCAGGAGTTGTTGGGAAAGCTGAGGTACAGCAAAGCGGCCCAAAAGTCCTGCATCATCTCACCTTCCTCTTTAGGTGTGATATACTCAAAAAAATCCTTGAAAGTATCTCTGAAAATTATATGTACAGGCTGTGAATTGAAAGGCAGGTCTCCTATCTGACTGGAAGAAATACCCTATAGCAAAACATGCCAGTGGTGTCCAGCAGCTGTGGGTGAAAACAAGGCAGTGCCAGCTGCTCACCGGGAAAAAGTCAATCAAATTAAAGAAGGCAAACATAATCTGAAAAGAACAGTGTTTCCAGCCACTTCTGAAAAAGTGGCATTGTTGTAAAGGCAGGTCCATGGCAGTACCAGGAGCTGAATCATAGAATTGGGTTGGAAAGGACATTACAGCTCATCTGTTCCAACCCCTGCCGTGGGCAGGGACACCTTCCACTATCCCAGGTTGGTCCAAGTCCTGCCTGGCCTTGGACACTGCCAGGAATCCAGGGGCAGCCACAGCTGCTCTGGGCACCCTGTGCCAGGGCCTGCCCACCCTCACACACACCAATTCCTTCCCAAGATCCCATCCAGCCCTGCCCTCTGGCACTGGGAAGCCATTCCCTATGTGCCGTCCCTGCCTGCCTTGTCCCCAGTCCCTCTGCAGCTCTCCTGGAGCCCCTTTAGGCACTGGAAGGGTCTCTGAGGTCTCCCCAGAGCCTTCTCTTCTCCAGCCTAAGCTGAGGAATTCCCCCTCCTTCTCCCCCCAGCCTAGAGCTACTCAAAAGGAAAAGCTTCTCTTCATTTTCCTTTGGACAAGTGGGTGGTTCAGCAGAGCTGAGAGACTGGAAAGGAAAGGTAATGGAGATTTTAGAGTCACGGAGCTGATGTAGCTGGAGATAAAGGCACTGTGAGCTCTGGTGTCACAAACTTTATTGCAAGGTTGGTGTACATAAAAGGAGAAACACAACATGGTTTCCAGACAGATAAAACACAGCTTAAAAATCTGGCAGTTAGAGAAGTAATAGGTGATTTTTAATTAACAGGTGATGAAAAGGAAGGTGTTAATAGGAAAAAAAAGGCAAAAGAAAAAGGTGTAAGAGCAGATGAATTGCATGAAATGGGCCTGCCTGGCAAAGGAAGGTGGTGGGGTGCTGCTGGTTAGTTTTAATTTTTGTTATAGTAGTGGTCCATCACTATGCATCAGGACAGTCCAAAGGGCTGAAAGAAATATGCCAGGCTTAGGCTGTTCTCCACTTGTCCAACACTGGTGGAGAGATGTGAGAAACCACACCTAATTCATTGCTGCCTCTTCCTAGTGAATGCACAGGTTCCTCTGAGAAGATAAAAAGTCAGTAGCTATTTCCTGTACCTATTCCTTATGCCTTGCAGAAATGCACATACCTCTATAATATTCCCCATCAACTGCCTCTTCCAAGACATCTCAGACACCTGTGATAAGGAAAACTTATTCCAGCCCCTAACCTGCCCATTATTGCCTTCTCCATTGTCCTTATCAGATTTTCAACCAAGGACAATCCATTCTCATTGACTCCTCTGGAGACATCTCATGGTCTCGAGATTTCTTTCATGTTTTATGCAGGATTGTTGCACAAGGTCCATTTATTTCTATACCACAAGGATAAACAAAGATATAATTCTTTCCTCTCCGTTAAATTTATACGCTCATATTTATTGCTTTTGATTTGACAGGATTAGTCTCACAGTTCACAAAATTTAAAGGATATCTGTTAAGTATAGAAATTCTAACTATCAATACAGGAATTAAGCTGCTTAATAAAATATCCAACCCCCCCCCCCCAGCTGTCCATTCCCCAGTGCTAGTGGTCTTTATGAGCTCCTTTATCCAGGATGAGTTGAGGTGCCAGACCCTTTTCTCCTTGTAAGGGAGAACTGGAAGATGATCTGTTCCAAGCCACAAAGGAAGAAAGCAATGTAGGGAAAGAAGTAATATTCAGACAAGGCAATTTGTCATGGTTGGCAAAAGCAAAGACAACTTTCATTTTAGAGATGAACAAAATCATTTTTCTTTTTTTCAGTAGTGACAAGGAAGGGTGAGAGAATGAGGTAAGTAGTTAAAGGCTAGAATTCATCCCAGACAAAATGAAGCTCTTACCAAAGACACCTAAATAAGGAGTTCATTATCTCCAGTTCTTCCATTGGAGTTGGCACTTCTCAGGCTAAATAAAATCCCCTGTCAAAGGTGAATCTCTTTATTCCTCACTCTGGCAACTGTGTGTTCAAAGTTATGTAGATACTCAAAGATATTAACAGAGATGTAGGAACAGGTCCATGTCAATTAGCAAATCCTGCAGTCAAGAAACAGAGGAGAAGAAAAGAGCTGAAGCTGAGAAGAAATACTGACCTGAAAATCTTCTGAATTTGTTGATCAAGAGCTTCATGTCACTTTAACTAATTTTTTCCTTTCCCTGTGCTATCAAGGGGTCATTTTTCCTGCTGCTAATGACATGTGAGGTCTTACACTGTTGCTGGATGACTTCAAAAATAATAACAAAAAATACTGAAGGTACAGGACTTTCATCAGATGTGCATTCTTTGTCTGCTCCGCTAATAATCTTCTCTCTTTCCTACATCCAAAGCTATCACCTTGCCTCCCTTCCAAAGATGATGGACCACACAAACATCACCCAGTGTTGCCTCTGGAGTGAAACCCAGTGAGCAGTTAACTGGAAACAACAATGCATCTCCTTGTTTTCACCAGAACCAGGAAAGCTGTGATCAATAATGAGATCCATCTTAGCCTGGGATCTGTCTCCTGTCAAGGACAGGGTGCAGCTGAAATGTAAATGAAACAGGAGAGCTATCAATGAGGGTGAAATATAATTACCCAGGCAAAGATCCTGGATGCAACGCTCCTGCATAGTGCTGAGTTTTCTGAAATCTGAAGGGTCTTTTGGATATCTAGTATAAAAATACACCCTGCCTTTCCATGTCAGCCATTCAAATGTGCCTGGCTTCAAATCATGTGCTTGACTCAAAGGTTTTTTTTAAGGAAGAAAGACAGACTTTTTTTTTAGTCATCAGGAAGGCAGGAATCTTCTAATCTTCTTTTCCCCCTGATGATTATTATCCATGGTTAATTATCCTCACTGAGAGAAGTGTGTGTTTTGTTTCCAACTTGACATCTTACAGCTTTAGACTCCAGTCCTGGGCACTTGTTACGTCTTTTTCCACTAGACTGAGTCGTCCTTTGGTACCACTGAAGGATCCAGGAAGGAAATACACTCTCTCATCAATTCTCCTCTATATCTTTCTGATCAGCTGAATAGATCATGCACCTTCAGCTGCTTGCTATGGGACAGCTTTTACCCTTCCATTACTCTAAGCTTACATTCTTTAATAACAGTGCCCTGAGGTCTTTAACCACTGTAAACAAGGTCACACAGCGTAAGGACAGAGCTACGAGGGGGCAAAGCAGCTTATCAAAGGTGAAAAAACACCACAGCAACAGTTTGCCCTCTGGAGCCTCAGCTCTAGCATGGTGGAGAAATACACTGGAAGTTGCTAAATATGTAAAGCAATGAAGCTTGGGCAGTGATTAGAGGCTGGAAGGCACCAGTCAAAGGATACTCACTTCATCCTTAGCCTCTTCCCCAGGCCCCATGGGAGAGCATTGGTGAAAAAAGACTGAAATAGACCTTTTGTTGGAAGCCAGACCTCCAGTGCTGGGGCCAGCTCTGGGCCCCTCAGGACAAGAAGGACACTGAAGGGCTGGAGCGTGTCCAGGGCAGGGAACGGGGCTGGGGAAGGGGCTGGAGCCCCAGGAGAGGCTGAGGGAGCTGGGAAAGGGGCTCAGCCTGGAGAAAAGGAGGCTCAGGGGGGACCTTGTGGCTCTGCACAACTCCCTGACAGGAGGGGACAGCCGGGGGGGTCGGGCTGTGCTCCAGGGAACAGGGACAGGAGGAGAGGGAACGGCCTCAGGCTGGGCCAGGGGAGGGACAGGGTGGACATCAGAGAAAATGCCTCTGTGAAAAAGCTTTTCCAGCCCTGGCACAGCTTCCCAGAGCAGTGGTGGAATCTTCATCCCCGTAGGGATTTAAAAGCTGTGTGGATGTGACATTTGGGGACACGGGTCAGTGGTGGCCTTGGCAGTGCCAGTAATGGTTGGAATCACTGGTGTTAGGGTGCTTCTCCAAACTAAACAATTCTGTGATTAATTTGACCCAGCGTGGTTGCTCTTAACGTTTCCACATCATGCCAGAGCACTCATCACACTTAGGGTTGCACCTTTGCTGGGCTGCCAGCCCCCTGCCATAATCCCAGTAACACACCCATCTGCACCTTGCCACCATCTTGAGCCACCCCCACACGTTTAAGAGGTTGAGAGCTCGTTGTTGTCACAGTTGGGTTCTTTAGTTTTTCTCAGTCCAACTGGAAAACATCTATTAATACAGACCAGACCCTGTTGGTGCATTGAGAGTGCAGCACAAGGTGTCAATTCTGTTAATAATCAAGTGCCAATAACTGATGTGCAAGGAGCTGATACCGCAAAACTTTGATCCCAACCCCAAGTTAATGCTAGCAGTGTTGCAAGATGCAGAGCAAAGGAACAAGGCTGTAGTTTATGTTAAATCAGCTCAAACTGACATCTGATGACTTGAATTAGTACACAGAGAGCATATGAAACATATTCATTTCGTTAATAGAAATGCCTAGTTATATTAGTCCCTTTTTTGCTTATTATTCATAATATTTTTCTGTAATACAGAAAATCAGTTTTTATTTTTAAAATGCAATCAAATTATATTTCCTATTAAAACTTTAATATCAAAACAAATTAACCAATGCTGCAGATTACACATTACTAATGTAGCTCTGACAATAATTCATGCTCCTCTCGGTTCTGTTATGAACTATCACACTGCTAAAGTGCAGCAGTTCATAACATATTCTTGAGGAGAAGTGACTTTTTGAGGGAAAAAGTGAATTAGACATGATACCTCAATAATAAGAGAAAGTGGCTGGGCCAAGCATGAGATAAAAGTCTTCTCAGATGAAAATACCCAGGACAATTCCTGAGGCCAAACCTTTTCCTGCTCTCCTAACCTGCTTTTACCAGATGCAAAGACCATCATTTCAGAGCCCACATCACAAGAGCAGTGGGATCACTGCAAGACTCTGCAAGTCCCTGTTGCACAGCAATGTCAACTACTCCAGAGACAGTACCTGAAGCAGGTCAGGAGAGGAAAATCCTATTAAATGGGGCTGTCACGGAAGAAACACTTGAGTGTGCTTTTGTGCAGGCAGCCTGGTGAATGATGCTTCCCCAGATATGAGAATAGTGCCCAAACACAGAGTAAAAGGTACCCTAAAACCTTTCAAGGTCACTGAGCATGATCTGTCCATCATTACTGCATCTTCTTCATCTCTTTTGGAGGCAGTTTCTAGCTCACAGCTGGACAGACCTCCTGAAACAATCCTCCCCAGTATCAGGAGAAGCAGGTCAGCTCTGTTCTGGAAGATGTTAAGAAAGGTTCACCTCAATTCTGGGTGAGTGCATGCCATAGAATCATAGAATCCTAGAAAGTTTTGGCTTGAAAAGACCTTAAACCTCATCTTATTTCATCCCCTGCCATGGGCAGGGGCATCTTCCACCATCCCAGGTTGCTCCGAGCCCTGTCCAACCTGGCCTTGGAGAGGTCACAGTGTTCAGCCAGAGCCTCGGGTACCTGACATGGTTCCCACACCACCCACTGGGGCCCAGATGGAGCTAGAAGCATCACTTAAAATAAAATTAAATTAAAATAAAACAAAAGCAGCAAGGGATACGATAATTCTCAGAATTAAATGTTCCAAGCCGAGCTTCAGTTAAGGGAGGGCACACCAAAGGCAAACTGAGCAACCTGCTTCCTGTGGTGAAAGCAAGGGCAGGGAAGATTCTTTATGATGCATCCAAGAGGAGACTAAATTCACAAATAGGATGTTACACCCACAAGAAAAAAAAAAATAAATAAAGTGGTTTTCAGGCTGGCAGTGAGCAGTGTGATCAATAGTTGTCTGCCCCATGAGTCCTGCATTGACCAGACGGGTAAAAGTTGGGACCGAGGATGGGAAGCCCCAAGGGATGGAAGGTCCAGTGCCTGAAATATGTTCCTGTCCTCAAGTGCATTCTCTCTGGCCAAGACTTTGGGCTTTACAGCCCTGCTTTGCCAGCAGGCTCTGCTGACCCACAGAGAAAATATAAAACCCTCAGCCCCTCCTCTGCTCCAAATTGGTGTCCTGCATCTCCCAACCTGAACCATACATGCTGTTAGTTACCAGTTGATGATTGTGATGCTAATTAAAACATACTAAGAGACACACTATAAACATGCACAGCACATGAAGGAAATTAGCCAAGTGAGCTTGTCTCTCTTATTGTGCTTTTATTATGATGCTCCTTGGATGATGTTTTTAAATGAATTTTGAATAGTTTTCTTAATTTGTTTTATTTTGCTTCATGGTAACAAAATTGCTGGAGTCCCACAGGAATGATTCAGAGAAGTGCAATATTATTGGAACATGTCTCCTGCTTTTCTTACTGCTTACTTATAATTAAGCTTTATTGAGGTGTAAAATGAATAACAATTAAAAAAAAATGTTTATTGGTCCAGGTGCAAATTCACAGATACTCCTGAAAACTTCCTTTTCCGTGACCTCAAGGAAACATTGCTGGTTTCCACCAACTCCCATCAGTTTCTGCAAAGACACTAAGTCCCCATCCTGCTCTGCCATGTGCTCCAGGAGAACATCTCTTCAGAGCCACTTGCCATTGCTCAATGCACACAGATGAGTGGAGAGAATATTGCTGGTATTCTGCTTGGAAGTGAGTACAAATCCCAGCTGCAGTGGCTGCCAGGAGCACAAAGGTTGTGGTAATCCAACTTCACCTTTCCCTGCCCTTGGGAATCAAGAATCAAGACCCTGCTGTGAAAAGCAACTACCATAGACTTAACTGTAATCTGCCAGTAAGATCTAATGAGTAAGGGAAAAAAAGGGGAAAAGCGAGGAAAAGGCTACTCAAAGACATAAAGTACTCACAGACCTCCCTCTAGCCTGGTTTTAGATGTTAGTGTAACCAGCTGTGGTCATGTTGTGGTCACAATTTTTGGTCATACCTCTAACACCACCTTTATCTCGCCTCTGGTCCAGGCTCTGATTCCCCAGTCTTGGATTTTGGTGGTCTTCTGACTGCAAAATATTTGGTTGCACCATTCACAGAGATAGCTGGTTTTGTTATTATTGTTTGGGGTTTTTTTGGGGTTGTTTGTGAGGGTGTTTCTAAGGAAGCTTTCCTTGGCAGGCAAAGAAAGCATGTCTGCACATCCAAATGGGTTTTTCCAACCTGTGGCATAGTTCAAAGCCAAATCCCACAGTGGTCTGCAGTCCTTCTGCTCAATCTGGGATTTTAGCACTTACAGAATCTATTTTAGCACTGTGCTGCTCCCCCAGAATGCAGCACTAATGGATTACTGTGCATTACGTTCCTCATTACTGCTTAAATATTTATCAGAACATTATGTATTTAGTGGCTGGGGGGAAAGAGAAAATCCTGCCTTTTGCCATACAAAAGGGTTAATTACAAACTGGATAAATCTCCATCACTTAAAAATTGATAAAACAGATACAGAGATTAACAGGAGAATGTGTTATTTACAGCTAAATAAACATTCAGCTGCATAATCCCGATCTGGGATTTCCCCATAGGAAAAACAACCAAAGTCAGTATTTTATACCAATGGTCTACATCTATACTGCAGTGAAAAAAACAGAGAAGGCTGGTTTACACTGTCTGAAAACAAAAAAGTTGCTCATCCAAGGCAGCTTCCTACCCTGGGGCTGGTGTTCTTGGAAATATTTGAAGGAGTTTGTCAGGAGCAGATTTGTTCTGGCCTAGACCTGTGACTGTTCAAGGCAGTCATATCTCCACCTTGCCCTGCTATCTGTGTGCCTCTCCCCATCTTTTTCAACGCTGAATCCTGAATTTTAATTTTTTTTTTTTTTTCCAGTCTACACTTCTCAAAAAACCAAGCTCATAATGTGTTTCCATGGGTCTCTGTCATGCCTACTGTATCAAGCACTGCTGGAGACAAACACGGGTACAAGCTCCAGAAGAAACACGAGACAAAGAAGCCCCTGTTTTGCACTCCAGCAGGAATTAATTCCCTGGTTCTAACCCAGAGCCTTCCACCATCACTTCCATCCCTGCAGAGGTCCACGTTAGACCCATGTAACACACACACGTCACCGTAACGACGGCTTTACTTACAATTAAAAACCTTACTTAAGTTTGGGTTCTTCAGCAGACAAAAGACACCAGAAAACCCAGTTGTTTGTGGAATTCAGCCAATGTTTGTCTCATAAAATAAGTTCTTAAGGTAACTTATACTGGCACTGTGAAATATTGTTCATTATAACGGAGCAGCTGAGATAATGTTGTTTTCTAATTTCCCTTTCTCAGTCAGAAATTAAATAAAAAGTCATGTCTAAATTACAATACTGGATTGAACGCAGACAAGGACCCCATGCGGGGAGCTTATGATATATCCTTCCCACGTTTTATAGCCATTAAAAAAGATTATAGGATTTTTTTCCTTTTCTTTTAGGCCATTTACATTTGTTCTGAACTCTCACTGTGTTTTATTTGAAGCTCTTAAAAGTGCCAATGTACATAATAAGTCAATCAAGAAGTTAAATTAAGAAAAAAAACAAAAACATATTGACTTGCCTATACCAAACATGCACTTGGAAATCTGAACTCTGCCACCTAATGACTTTCTGACTTTGCAATAAATATCACTGAGCAGGGGTGGCTGGATTGTTCTGTACAAGGAAATACATTTCTAATCTGATTTAGAGGTCTTCTAACATATCTTAGCACAACCCAAACAATGGGGTCTTCTTCCCCACCAAAGCAGCCATTAACATCTGCAGAAATGCTCTGTGGGCGCTGTGCTCCTTCTAGCCAAGGTTTACAGCCTCAAAAAAGCTCTCCTTGTTGCGGCTGATCTCAGTAATATCACTTTTGCCCATGCCCATGGCCAAATTCCCTCAAACCCTCTGTTTCCCCCCGTCTGCTTCCCCCGGGCCCCAAAGTCCTCCTGCACAGGGCTGAGCCATAGCAGTTTGGTCTGCACTGCTTTCCACCTGCTTTCTCAGCCATCCAAAATCACCCCCCATCCTGTGCCCATGTTTTCCCTACCCTCCTTGCTCTGGCTCTCATCTCCTTCTGGGAGCACACGCTGCTCCTTTCCCCACAGACCCCTTGAGTCACTCAAGGTCGTCTCCTGCTGCTGTTATTCCGAGTCTGTAAAAGACTTTTGACAATGCAGAAAGTGGTTCTTCCTTTTTTAAGCCTGTGGATTTTCTCTTTTTCTACAGATTTCCAAAGCCAAGCCTCTCCTTTCACTCTCAGTTTCAAGAGTATTTCATGAATCCTTCCTCACTTTGGCAGCCCACTGCAGAACTGGCAGCAGCAAAGAAGCTTGGGGCAGGCTTCCCACAAGACTTCATTAGCTGCAGGTGGGATTAATCCCATTTTCACACCTGAATGACATCTCAGGCCAGTCAGCTGGGCTCTCTCCCAGTCGACAAAGAGAAAGAGGCAACTTCAGGGGCAGATTTACCCAACCAAATCGAATCATTCTCCTGAAAGCACCTATTTCTTTCCACTGACATCCGAGGCTGCCAGGCTGGCCCTGACTGTTCAGCTTCAGAAATGTGGGTACCTGGCCTAAGTTTTCCAGCATAACATGAAGCTACTCTGCTGTTGGAAGTGTCTTGGATTGACCACAGGGCGTT
>VYZR01128145.1:0-21149 GCA_013400675.1 Oxylabes madagascariensis
CTGCTGCTGGTTTTGTTCGGGTTTGGGTTTTTCTGAAGTTCGATACCATTTGGGAGAAACAGCCACTTGCCAGTCTGAAATACAGACCATGTAGTAAATGAGACTGCCAAATTTTACACCATAACAAAGCTTTTACATCATAACAAGAGTAAGAGTCTACATGACTATAGCTACTCTAAGATAACTGGCTTCTCCTTTCTTTTAACTGCTTCTGGTCAGCATACCCAAAGCACCTCTTCCTGTTTTGGTTTAGCTGCATCAAGTAAAACTCAGTTCCCAGCTCTCAATTAATTTGTAATATTAAAAGCAAATACAGATCATGTCAACCCTTTAAAAAAGGCCACAAGAATTCCCATCAAACTATCTCTGTTTCGCTGAGCATGGAACACCAGCTCCCTTCTCCTCCATTTTTTCCATCGGCTTTAGAAATATTAAACTCGGTTTATAGATTCTACTTTTGAGCACAAGGGGAAGTTAGAAAATACCAAGCCTTCCAGCTATCTCTCCCCGACACTTAAGGGATCTGCTTCCACTGATGTGACAACCCATGGGAATGTCGGTGTCTGTTATTAATTCTTGTCAAGCTGAACAAAGACACCCGACACGTGTCAGGAGCTCTCATTGTTTTGATTGTACCAACCTCTGAACTGCGGCAACCAGCCCAGTATTTAAACTCAAAAGGTATTGGCTGACACGCCCTTAGATTTATACAGTACACTTCCACAAGAGCGGAGGCTAACAAGCCCTTCATTTTGCACAGTACACTTCGCAACTCCCACAGCAAACTCCTCAAAAGGTGCTGGCTCACAAGCCACAAAAATCTCCACAAGCTCCTCCTTCCAACAATAAACTTCAAAATGGAATATGGGGTAAAATATTATAGCTTTGCAAGCCAAGAAAGAGAAGAAAGCAAAGAATATCCCCTGTCCTTAGATCCTGTGTTGATGCTGCCACGTGGATAGTCTGGAGATAGAGAGAGAACAGAGAGGGCATAAAGGGGCCAAAGGGTGTCTCATGGTTTAATGTCGTTTGGGTTTTAGTTAAGGAAAAAAATCCACGAGCTACTAAAGTGATTCCCTGTAAGGACCTTGGCAGCTTCCCTCGGACCTGACAGAACCAATCAGCTGGCTAATGTTGAATATTGACACCCTGTTAAACCACTTAAGAGAGCTTTAATACGCCTCTGTGAAATCACATTTAAAGACGAACAAGCGCCAAGAAACTGGGATTGGCAAAGCAAAAGCACTACAGGGTGTGTGCCCAATGCATGTGTAGTTAACCGGGTGAATGCCCATTATCTAAACTGGATTGTGCGTTTGCTCTGTGTGCACAGCCAGCCTTTTCCCGGGAGTGAGCTGGGCTGGGGCATGGAGCGCGCGTCTCAGGGCGTGGCAGGGATTTAGCTCAGCGCTCCCGCACTGCCTCAGGACCCTCTCCCGTGATCACACCTCTCCTGCAGCGATGCTCACAGTGTTTGAGACAAATCACCCTACAGCTGGCACTTCAAGGATCTGTCTCCACTTCCTTCTGGTAAGAGACCCATTTGCCACTTTATTTTCTCTGCCTTAGGTGTAAGACACCTGGGAATCTCTGAAGAGAAACTATATAAATGCATTCAGAAGAGGTCTCTTGTCTGATAGAGAGACGCTGGCAGTGGGAGACAGAAAAGTTGACAATGACACGAGAGAACTTCCTACTCCTACACTACTGGAATACTGCAATCCATTTTACTTATTGCTATGCAAAGGTTTCAGTAACAATACTCCAAGGTAGCCCAGTTGATTAACTGGTAATAATAATTAGCAGACAATTGTATTCTGCTCTCCTCCAAGGACCACTCTACAGCAAAGGAGCTTTTTGTGATGTGCCCTTGGGTCAGCATTGTGTGGGTTAGCAAGAGTGAACGTACTGAATCTAGTCAATGTACAACTGAATCTAGTGAAGGTACAACTGAATCTTAAACCTTTGCATTTCAAGTAAACTGATAAAACAGTGAAACACGTTGTGACACAGCACATACAATTTGTGTTCTGCCCCGAAATACTGTTTTCTTTAAATCCACTCAAACCAAACTTTTAAACAGGCAAGAATCTATATCATTTAGCCCATACAAGCCAGTAGTATCTGCATGTGCTTAACCGCACAATTTAATGATTACCTGACTTTATATTTCTATAACCATGCAGGAAAGAATAATATATTCTTGGTAGTTAGTTATGGAATTATCTTCTTTCTCACACAAATCATGCCTTTCATTTAAGATACAAGAGATATTGCTTATAAAAGCAAATCTTTCTTGTAAAGGGAATTTTCATTTTATTTCTTACAGGCTGCAAGTTTCAAACCCACCAAATTATTGCAGTTAGAAGAGATGTGCCACCTATATGTTACATTTAAGCCTGTCTGTAATTACAGGGACCACAATTAAAACAATATTTAACTGCCACTGTCTTTTTCACCCAGTTTGCTANAACACAAATTGTATGTGCTAGGTCACAATGTGTTTCTCTGTTTTATCACACAAATTGAAATGCTAAGGTTTAAGATACAAGATATTGCTTATAAAAGCAAATCTTTCTTGTAAAGGGAATTTTCATTTTATTTCTTACAGGCTGCAAGTTTCAAACCCACCAAATTATTGCAGTTAGAAGAGATGTGCCACCTATATGTTACATTTAAGCCTGTCTGTAATTACAGGGACCACAATTAAAACAATATTTAACTGCCACTGTCTTTTTCACCCAGTTTGCTAACTTAAAGACGCAACTGAGACAAGTAATATTAATAACAGTAGTAATTTTCAATCACTTACATGGGAGGACAACTCTGAAGAAAGTGAGTCAGACAGTCTCTAAAGTTCCAGGAAAAGTCTCCATTTTTTACAATACGGTATTGTCACGTGACTTCCAAGAAGTATATTATGGAATAAAATGCTAATAAAGCAGGAGATCCCTACTTCAGCTACTTCACACTTCCATTTTCAGTGAACTGATTTACAAAACTTGTGAGAAAAAAATGGTAAACAAGCCATGAAGTAATCAGATTTTGCTTTTGTTTTACGGCAACAACTAAGCGGCGTACCTAATGCTTTCTAGCATGGAGCACAGCTCAGCACTATTGCTCTCATACACAAATCCTAATTAAAAAACAGTGAGAATGGCCAAATCTAGATATTTTCATTTAAAATAACTCAGTCCCACTGCCCCGCTGTGTCACGAGATCTGCCATGACTCACCCCCTTTCTCCGAAGTCCCTCTCCAGCTCACCCCTGTTTAACAGGAAAATATTTTTTAAATTAAGAAAAAAGCCAACTATTAGCACCAAATTCAGTAGCAGCGTTCAGTAAATGGAGGAAAATCAACAACTAAACATTCTTCTGAAATCATTTATGTAACATACTTCCCCATTTAGAGGAGAATTTGACAATAATTAACTTCTTACATCTTCGCTGTCTTTAAAGAATTCATCCTTCAATGAAAAGGTTCCCAGCATGCAAGTTGCTGGAATCTTCCATGCAGCAGGAAATAAAACAGCACTCAGTATGGCTACCAGACTCTGAGCAGACCCTCAAGGCAGCATTATGAAGAGAGTTAGGAGTGCTGAAATTTATCAAAATTTTGCAATGAAAACAGTCATTCATGGATTTCAACCTATCTATCTTTACAAACTCAAAATTATACCATACTCTTTGACAGAATCAGGTGTACAAATTCCTTCCAAAAAGCACACGCTAATAACAGATCGGAAAACCTTGTTTGACTGGCAAGAACTGCGCCGTCATCCAAAGGCTGGGAACGGCAGAGGAACACCACAAGTACTATCTCATCTCCAGATCCAAAATGTTTGTCTCCATGTCATTCCAAGTCTAAGCATTTCTTTCCCTCCATCCTTTCTTCTATGTCTTACCTGAACCAAGACTGAAAGAGCCACCTTGCCGTGATATGCTCTGTGACAAATGGATAATGGCTTCTCTCAGTCAGCAGTTTCAAGGACCACCCCTTTGGCATTTAGTAGTTTCACTTTTGATTTCTTCCTCTCTCGCCCTTCGTGGAAATGTTACTGTCCTTATGTTAATCTTCCTTATTTCCCTAGGGTCCCCTGTACTCTGGTTTCCTCCAGAACTGTCTCAGTGACCCAATCTTTTCCGTATACAGCCTGCCAAAAATTCATCTCCCTAGAAAGGGTGACCTTGAGGAAGAAAAACTGCTGCAGCTCCTGCCTGCTCAGCAACTATAGCGACTTGCCTGCCTTGGCACAAGGCGGGATACACAGCTCCTGCACGAAAATGACACCAGGGACAGGATACCAGAAAATTTGATTACCACTTTAAGTTGCCCAAGATAGCAATTTCCCCAGAAGACTTTTTACACTAGTTCCACTTAAATCTGTCTGTACGGGGGCTGCACAAGACGCAATTGTGTCCTTCCTTAATTCTGTAGGTGGAGAGTGCAGACGTGCATGGGTCTGTTTGCTACCAGTAAGTCTCAACAGCAACCAACCACATTCATTTGTTTGTTTGTGACTTTTTTTTCTAGCGTAGCTCTGTATCTCTGAAGTTACAGGAAAGGTGTACAATGTGGACAGCAAGGAGTGATAAATACCTAAGCTGTACAAAACTGACCCACTCTTCCCAAGAGTTTCAAACTTCCATCTCACAATACCCTACAGGAGATCACACAGAAATGCCCAACTGGCTGGATGGCAGCTGCAGTTCCAGTTCCAGCCTGCCCTGCCTTTGGGCTGGTGCTGACAAGTACCAGTGCATGCATCAGCTATTACACATAAACACAGCCCTCGACACGCACAAGTGAAATACAGTAAATAGTCCAAAATCAAGGTAGTGTAAACTCTGTTTAAACAAACTTCCAATGAGCAAGGGAGACTTTACCAGTCTTTCACACCTCACAAGTGTGAATCCTTCCCCCCCACGGAACTCAAGGCTCAGTAAGCTCAGACTCTTCTGACTGCCTTTACCTACCTATGATTTCACTGGAGATTACCCAGGCAGAAGTCTCTACAGAGAAAGCAAGAGAGCATGATGGCATTCCCTGTCTACCAAACTAAAAATGAAAACAAGATCCCGCAGAACAGTCAATGGTTACTACATACTGATAAAGATTCATTTGTTTCCTGAACATACAAAATGAGTGCATCAAGTCTGAACAGTAACTGCAAGGCAGAAACACCACAATTCAATCCCAATGTTATATATTCCACTAAAGGATTAAACATTTTTCTCATCTGTGGCATGACTGTGACTTCAAGTGTGGCAGCCACGCTAACTCAAAGACTTAAAACGCAATGGGTCACACAAGTATCACTTCATTATCATAAAGGGACCATCATGTTTTGGAAAACTGGCTGCATTTCAATGCTCTGTATGATGCAAAACTCCCCTCCTAAAAATAGTGCAAGCTAGAAATTGCACCCAATACCATTAGACAGTACTCTTTCCTATCTTCACCTTAAGGTATTGCTAATCATATATAACAATGAGTATTTTGATAAAGTTTCACTTCAGCTGAAACCCTGAAGCAGTTAAAACCTCACTGATTCATGCAGCCCAACAAACTGCAGGAAGCAGTCAGAAACAAGGATAAACCCTTACACCAATACAAAATTTTTATCTCACCAAGCTCTTAAAGTATGAATTTAATGCAGTAACAAACAGGAAAGACACAGGCACACATAATAAGTGTTCATAACAAAACAACGTGGCATTATTTCAGTTAACTCACAAAATTCTGTCAGCAGCCTAGTTCATAGGAGCCTTCTCAAACTGGCTCCATTTTAGATCCTAAACCAACAAATGATAATTAAAAAATCTAATGCTTAACAAAGTTAATCTGACTGCTGTATTTCACAGCGTGCAAATCTTCTACCCTAAATTTTCTCAGAAGTGATGGGGAAATAACAGTTCACAAGGTTTCACAGAGGGAATAAACAGCAGCATTTAGGCTTTACTTGAGTTTTGGAAAACTTCATTGTACATAAAGCTTATGTTAGCCATTTGAGGGTATGTCCCGGTTTGAAAGGCATCTGCTAGGGAGGGGCAGGGCCTCCCTAGCAATGGAGAATTCAAATCCCCTCCCTCCAAGTTATACTTTAGAAAATTGAAGTGGCTCTCAGGCAGAGGTATGGGGATAGGAATAACAGCTCTTTACTAGTATGTATAACAAGGCAAACCAACAACAGCAACTACAGCATTAATGATAAACAGACCCAGGAACCTCGAGGGGCTTTGTTTCACAAAGCCCGCCCGGGGCAGTCTGATCTCGGTGCAGGGCTCTGAGCAGCACCAGGCTGGAAGGGTGGGAAATCCCGGGCTGGTGGGTGGGATGTACCAGAAGCTCCGTCGGTGGTGGCTGGAACGGCAGGGATGTCCCGGCAGGGCAGGGGGTGCGGGGATACAGCGTAGCAAAAAGCCTCAAAGCAGTGCCGGAGAAGGGGCAGCGGGACAGGGCCGGCCCGGCTCCAGCAGGGCAGGAGGAGGTGAGCTCAGAGCTCCAGGGCACACGAGCAGATGATGGCAGAGTTCTCAGGACTGGACCCGGTGGGACAGTGAACTCCTCCCGCAGCAAACAGCAGCAGCCTGACTGTCCTCTCTCCCATGCCGAGAGCAAGAGAGCGAAGCTGCCCCCAGCCCCGTCCTTTACCTGCCCCCAAACCTCGTGGTGTCTCTTTCCCTCGGAGAGAAAACTCCCAGAGACCAAAAAAGGGGGTGGCCCGGTGCTACACTCTCCTTTGGCCACTTCTTTATTTTGGTCAAGCACCCACAAGTACCCAGTAGTTAAGTCTCCTAGCAACTTATGGGGAAAAACTCTGTAAGTAAAAAAGAAACAAATCTAACCCCCAAGAGGGTATCAGGGTGCACTGTGGAACAAAATACTGATTTCAGTTGGTAACTGGTTCTTTATTAAGTTAAATATAATTGTCATTAGAGACTGAAGAAATGCTTTTCCATTTGCTACTTAAGGTTTTGTCTCTTCATTCCCACTTTTTTGTCTCTATGAAGATAGCTACTGGATTTAGAAACAGGATTTAAAATTGTTAGCCTGCAAAATAAAACATGATGAGTCTAAACCAGACTATTACCAATCCTGGTTTAAATATGAAACCTTACATGCAATCCCTATGCTGCCAGGAAAAACCTTTTGTATCTGCAGCCCGTGCAGATACAGGTACAAAAATGTTTAACATGACAGAAGCACGGTTCTTCCAGTACTGATAACTCTGAATATATAGATGATGTAAATAGATGGCACATGGATTGTTTTAACTGTGTCTCCTCCAGTTTCACAGTTTGTTTGACAAAAATTGATGAGGCCTTGCATCGAAGCTAACAGACCCTCAGGGTTCTGGCTAACTGCATTAAAACATGTAGTGTGATGAACTGTATTTAAATGAGATGATAAAATGATGTGTTTTAAAAGCCACGATGTTCCTCTGAAGGAGGAGGGGCCGTAGGTATTGGGAATATGAATTTTCTTCTTAAGGTATATGCTGGTTGGGGCATTTGCTTCTTTGTCCCTGAAGGGCTAACACGTTTGGCCACATCTTCATTAACTTGTGTAAGAATTGACAAAATATCTTCACCCCTACAGCCAGGAGGAGAGAGAGAAAAAAAAAGAAATTAGTTATTAGTGAACAGATGGCAATCCACATAACCTCTCCCTGCTCATCTAGAAGATAGAGTATGAACATTTAAAACACAAAAAAACCCCCACATACTTTTCTCAAAGTTTCTTTTGTCTTCATTTGAGTCATATTAAAAACAAAAGACCTTTTCTTGTTCTGTCTTGCTTAATTCAACCGATAAAGAAAAACAGTGGAATAAAATATTTTTACCTATCACTCAAGAAAGTGTGCTGTCCTAAAGATTACAGATGTGAGGTTTTGAGTGTTTCTTCACAATAAACTTCACATTCTACAGATTACATGTATGGTACTAGCAGCGTTAATGTAAATTTATCAGTGTAAAATCATCACTTTAACCAATTCCATCCACCTTAGAACTTGGGTGAGTGTCCCTAGATGAACTACCTTTGGAGAAGAAAAACTTAATCAGAGCACTAAGCCAAGTATTTACCTTGGTACCAACAACTGGAGCTTGCTGCAGAGGGCCTGAATATACCAAGTACCCTCTTCAGGGTGCCGGAAAGAGACACATCCATCAACTGTGGCCATGCCTAGGAGGAAATCAGCCTCTTCAGGAATACTTTCAGAGAGAGAAACTCTCTCTTGCACGGAAAACAAGTCAGGAGTTGGTCCATCAGTATCAACATAGACAGGACGCTGTATACTGTTACCCTGGCATGCTTGGATAAAGAAGAGTTTGGGTTTTGCAGCCAGCTGGGGACATTGTTTGGCAGTGAAGTGGGTGGTAAGCGTGCGGATGGACACAAGTTTGTCATCTGTCCCGTAGATTGCTCCTGACTTTCCATGAGATAGAATACAACATATAAAACAGTTCCTGTCTTTGTGGTCTGGCACACGCTGCCAACTTTGCATGAGATTTATAATATCCCCAGACTTCAGATCTGTGTAAGTCCTCACATCCAGACCAAGCCACGTGAATACTCTCTTCAGTTGCTCTGTAAATAAATGAAAGATAAAAGAAAAGTTTGAGGCCAGAGAAAAACATTTTATGAAGTTACCATGCAAGCTAATCTGGGAGGGGGAAAGACCTTATACCCTGACACTTCTGCAGATTCATCCTCATACTAGTACCAACTAAAGGTTAACTGGAATAAGAAAAGATGGCATCAGCTCAAACACAGAGTTCCTGGATTTTTCTAGACAAGCTTCAGAAAATAGTGCATACATTGTAGTTGAAAGTGACCACGCAAATGATACTTGAAAACACAAAGAATCTGCCCTTCCCCAGTTTCAGATAACATCTTTCAAAACCTTCCTCACATCATTATTTTCCAGTTGCAGTTTTGACTATTAAGAGTTCCATTCGTAAGAGATAAATAGAGAAAACAGGGCAAAGTAAGAAGTATGCACAGAGTTGCTTGATTATGGAATTTTTCATTATATTAGGTAGAATGATAGTTTAGTTTAGTTTTAGTTCTTTATTATAGCTGTAGATAAAGGATAAGTAAAAAGTGATTCTTAAAATTATTCAAGAATAATCCAACTGAAAAACCCTGTGGTTACTCATCCTTTAACCTCTCCTCCCCCAGGATACACATGACATAATTTAACACATTTCAAACATTTTGCTCTTTTAGATTATTAACTAACCATAGAGAATAAAATATAGGGCACTCACCTGGGGAAACAGAGAGACTATTCCTCCAAAAATCTCACTTCAGTAACTTACCAGCATCTTTGCAAGAACCATTCCTCCGAGAACTATTGAAGTTAACGTTATTAATAATGAGACAAAATCCTCTGTGCGGCCCATCCATTTTGTAGCTTGAAATAACCTGTAGAAAGGCGAAGAAAAAAGCTTACCGTTTTAATTCATTTATTCAACTTACTCATATTTCTTTAACATGTCTCAAAATTGGCATCGAGGAGTTACAGGCACCTAAGACTGTGGGCTATTTTTGACCATCTGGAACTCAAGGGCGCCTCCTTGTGCGAAAAAACATCAGTGAAACTCCAAGCACACTGTCACCATCCTATCAAACTGCAGAAGGGTTTAGTATCTGGGCTCTGATCTGTATGCAAAAGGCAGCAATTCAGCAGCCAAACTCCACAGTCTGAGTTGGTGATGGGGACAGAAGACTCCAACTGTTTCCAATGTCAAAACAGTATTGTAGCTTCATGGCAGAGGGATCACAGTGAAACTATAGGTGGTTAGACATCTGAGTTGGGTGTTTTTGAGAACAGTAATGAATACCTAGAGGAGGTGATTCATACTGACCCACTGGAAAAGGATGCAAACAGAACAGAAATCTCAGAAGTGCATAAACCTACCACACTGCAAGTTTTTTGGTTAAGATTTAAAATTAGCTCCCATTGTTAAAAAAAGAACATTTTTAAAGCTGAAAAGTACCAAAACTTCAAGTACTATGTATTTAAGTCCAACCTTGGGTTGAAATAAAAAAACTTCATCCACTGAAGTCCACTCCTGCTCACTAGAGAGCAATACACGCCTCCTTTTGTGCATTTTAGGACAAAATGAAGGCAGCACTCCAAGTTCCTTCAAAGGCTTTGCAGCAGTCTGAACATCAGGTGATGAAAAGATAGCAAAGAACTTCAAGAAATTAAATAGCTATAAACAAATGAAGCAACTTGCTCCTTCAATATCCCTGGTCATCGCAAAGAAAAGGCAAGAAGGAGAATTCAATGGGTACACTGCTGTGGTTGAAGAGTGCACATAAGGCCTCCAAGATGGGATCTCACAAAAGAGATCTTTTCTCATGTACCAGGACCTGTGCAACAGCTTACTAAAAACTCTTGCCTCCTTTTAATCCTTCTAACAAGGGCTTTGCAGGCTACCCCTTATGACTTCTAATTTCAAGATGCCCCGAGGCCTTTTCTAAGCCAGATTCAAAAAGTGAGAACTGTGAAGCTCCGTTTGTCTCTGTGTCTTGCATATTCTACTGCCATCTCCAAAATGCACAACTTACACAAATGCAAAATGTTTTGCCTTTAACAGGAAGATAAGCACATGCACTGATGTGTGAATAACTTCAGAGGTATTATGCCCATTTTGCCTACAACACACCTTTCAGCATTGCGAAATTTTTGGCCTCTGAGGATAAAATATTCTTTGAAACATTTCAATTTATCAGTCAAGTTAAGAAACTTTATGACACACACAGATATCTCACAAGTCTTTGCATGATAAATGTCATTCGAAAGAGGATGAAAACCTCACACCCCCAGGTTTTCAAAAAGGATTTAAGAGATTGTCTCAAACCTTGGATTCATTTTCTACATTGCTGAATTCTCCATGCAGCTCCAGATTTAGTTCAGGGAAGCCTTGTGTAAAATTAGCTGCCTTGTTATCTAGAAAAAACCCCAGCATAGATATTTATGAAAATAAATCCAATATTTGTGGATGCAGCAAAAAGGAGTTGAGCTACAATAAATCACTTCTTGTATTTGAAATACTGTTTCACTGGAAGGAATAACCTCTCCATACAAGATAGCATGGTCATGTTCAATGGATCTATTCTGAACGTTTTCTGGTTATTTTTATTGTATTTATTTTTGTGACAAAGGCAAGGCTTCTGTTTGTATCGATATTGCAAAATAAAGATACCCATGGTACAAGGATAGATTCTACCCAAGACATTCAAATGAATTTTTCATCTGGAAATCAGCTTAGAAATTATCTGTATTTAAAAAGAACCTGCATTCTTACTACTGAAGTTATAGTTTTTTATTTTTCTTTTTTTTCTGCTGAATCACTGATGAATCTTTTTTTAAAATATAAAAGCAGAAATCATCTGTATGCTCACAGTCCATGTATCAGACACACATGCACACACAGTCTTGCCAGGCTGTTAGCATGCAACTGCCTTTATGTAGTGCACATTCACAGATCACAAACTGCCTTTTACAGGACAGTCGTGATCATCTCAATACTATTACTGGGGAAATGGAGAAGTGGGACATAACTATAAGTAGATTCTCAGTTTCCCAGCCTGTTCTGTATGTGCTGGGCTGCTCTGTGTAGCCTCAGCTATTCCAGCACATCCCTGTATTTCAGGGATTCAGTTAGAAAATAATGCAAGCTAGGAATTGTTATGCCAGATTTATGCCACTCTAGCTCCTGTTTCAGCAATACACACATATGACCTTAAGTTCAGTTGCCCAGACCCATCTAGTGCTTCCTGCACTTTAGCAAACCTACTCCTAGACCGAATTTCTCACCTTTTGCCTTTTTGTAGCAGTCTATTGTCTCCAGGAGATCAGGTGAAACGGTCTTACAGACATTCTCCAGTATCTGTACATTGTCTTTAGTTAAAAGGCCCTGCTTTTCCAATAAAGTCATCAAATCCAAAGCAGACTGACAGCCAGAGGGAGAGAGTAAAATATAATTATTGTTCCTTAGAAATCAAAACTCGCCTCTCAGCCCTGCCTCAAACAATCACATTATTATTTGCTTTGCTCCCTACCAACAAGGACCAGTCAATTTTATGCCACCGTTAAAGCAGAAATGTTGCTTCATGGAAAGCCACTGGTTGTGTTTTTATTTGGTATGGTCTTGTTTAAACAGATTCACCCAAACCGTGTTAATGACTGGTGGCTTCAAGAAGGCTTCATTGCTGTGAAACACTACCAATGACATAGGGACATGAATCTCCCTTGCATATGGCTCAAGCAGGGCAAAGGTTTCATTTGTCACCTTTTTATGATCTGATGCTGGACAGTGAACTGTCAGTGACGGACCTTGGCACAAAGGACCAAATTCTACTCTTGCCTGTCAACATCTTCCTTCTTGCTATCCATATGAATACAACCAGCCTAGTTGCATATTATGCTCTATTCTGCCAAACACTTCTCACACTTTTCCTCCTATTTCCTGCCTTCCTTCTTCCCTGCCCACCATATACACATTTGGCTCGCTCCTCACATACAGGAGTTATCCATCGCTTTGGAAGATGGTTTTGCAGGAGGAATATGATTTCCTTCAACATTTCATCGGTGATGTTCTCTGACAATTCATACAGCATCTGCCTGTAACAGAGATGCAGTGAGATAAAAGTGGAACAGAAGACGGTATAAAAACCAAAGGCAATCTAAGAATTCAAAAATGGAAAGGAAAACAGTATGGCGTAGATAGCAGTAATGGAGGGAAGAGAATTCCACTGCAAGCTTACCTGTATGGAGATACTCTTCCCTTCTCATGCAGACGTTCTTGTACTTTCTCCTTGGTGTAACCAAGTTTCTCGAGCAAGGAGTGACATTTAATTCTGTATAAGAGTTCAGCTAGAAGGAAAGTGTCTTCAGCATTCAGATATTCTTGAGCCATCAGAAGCTTGAAGATGTCTGCTGCTGACTTCACACCTTCTAGTTTACTGAGGTGGAGCAAGTCCATACAGAGAAATTTCAAAGCTGCTACATCTTCAGTCACCAGATTTTCACTAATAAGGAAAAGCTGCTGACGGAATTTGAAGCTGACATCATTCTCCATGTTGCTGGAACCAACAGTCCCTCTGCCTGAAAGCAGAAAACAAAACACTAGTAACACTTGCATCTTCAATTCAGCAATTCTTCTACTAAAATTTTACCCAATGACTGTTTGGAAGCCCTGAATTACCTTTTAATAAATAAAGGTTTTAAATAAATTTGAAATATACTTCCTTCTCTAAACACAAGACTACAAAAAAGACCAGATTTGGCAGAAGCTCGGAACAACCCAGTCTATAATTGAAGTTAGCCCTGCTCTGAGCAAAAATCTGTGCTAATGACCTCAAGGTCTGAATTTTCTTCTCTTTTAAACATCTTCCACGTTCAGATCTTTGCCCCTCTCCATTGTATCTGGGAAGAGTCCCTGCAGTAACTTATTAAAACTATTAATGGAGACAGCACAGTGGTTCATGCATATTCCTTGATCTGCAGTCCAAGTGCTTCTTGTTCTCTGGCTGTTACAGGGAGGTGTTCCTCTGTCACAAGGCTGACACCCAAGCTGAAGCTGTGGAATATCCATCCACTCCCAGTTGTAACTTGCTTCCAGGTTGTATTTGACATTTGGCATAGAAAAACCCTAATAAGCCTCCCTTACAAGTAAATGGCAGTTAAAATGTAATAGCACTCAATGCTCAGTCTAAATAGGCTCTGCACGAGCAACTCATTCTTACTGAGGTTTGATAGAGACTAATCAATCTTCCACTACACCAACTCCTTCCATGTCGCCTAGGCAGTTCTATTCTGCCCGTGGAAGGTTAAATAGCTAAGAAGGTGCTTCAGTGCCTCCTGGCTGGTAGGTCTTCAATCTTTTGTTTAGAGCAGGTGGAAGCAAAGTTGAGGGAGCACAGTCAGTGCAGGATCTGCTCGCTGCCCAGGCTTGGCGCGGCTCACCCGCACATCCACAGCTGGACCGAGCAGGGAGGGCATCGACACAGAAAAGTATCTCCGCATCTCTGAGGTATGCTTTCAGATATCGCCTCAGAGAAGGAAAATCGTACGAAATAAGCAGGATAAGGATTTTAAGATTACCTCTTCTTTCAAGTTTTACCGACCGGAGCCCTTCCCCAGGGGTTTCGATAAATGCAGAGCGCCCGCAGGTGCCGGAAGCTCAGCCCAGGCCCACGTGCGGGGGAGCCCGCAGGCCGCGCGGGCCGGCGGCAGCGGCCGCGCAAAAACCGGGCGGGAGTGAGGAGAGCGCTCTCCGGGCTCGGGAGATGGAGCCTGCCTTCGTTCCCTTTCCCTCTCAGCCCCACGTTCTGGTACCTCTCACACCAATTCCGGTCCCGATCGCTCTGCCGGGATCGCGGCTCCCGTGGCGGTCCCTTTGCGGCTTGCCCCGGGCGGGCGAGGCGCGCTGAGTGCCCGCCGCGCCGGGAGGCGAGGGGGCGGTGTCAGCGGCAGGGCGGACTGCGAGATCGGGGGGTGCGAGGGAAGGAGCCGGGCCCGTCCGGGCAGCGGGGCACGGCTGCCGGCCCCGGGAGGGCTTTCACCGACAGCGGCGGCCCCGCCCTGCCCCGCCGGGCAAGCCCCGGCCGGAGCCCGCCCGCCCGCGGCCTCAGGGCCCGTGAGCCCGGGGAACGCTGCCAGGGACCGGGAGAAAGCTCCAGGCAGCGCCTCGGGTACGAAGTGCGGGACACGTCACTGGCCTCGCTTTTGCTGCCAAGCCACTTTAAAGCAGGCTCCATCGCAAAAAGGCCTCAAACATTTTAGGCACATTATTTTAATTTTTGTTTCCCCACTGGAAGGAAGCTTGAAGAGCAGTGCTCGTGGGAGAGGAGTGCAATACCATTTGTATGTGCGTCTGTGTGTCCGCTGCAGTAAAGGGAGGAGGAGGAGGAAGGTGAACAGACCCTGCTCAGTGCAGGCTCCTCGGGGCCTTCAGCATCTCCGGGGTCACCTGTATCCCCCACAACCTCGGCTCAATGGAGACAGGATGGGAAGTGTCTCCTTGCTCATGCCAAAAGTTGTTGTCCAACACACCAAGAGCAGCCAAGTTACCCGCTGAAGCTATAATGCTTGCTGTCCTTCATTAAGTCAGCTCATTTTTATAGAGCTGTGAACTTCACAGACAAATTTAACAAGTTATAGAGGTCTGCAGGATAAACAGACCAAGAATTTCAGAGTTATTCTATGGTCTAGAGGGAGATGGGGAGAATCAGTCTGACTGCATACAGAAATTTTATTCAGAAACCTTGAAACCCAGCATTTGTATCTCATTATAGTGTCTTATTTTTTCTAATACAGAAGTTGAAAAATAGACATTCTTTAAATGAGCCACAGAAAAGCTTTCAAATAATTCAGTACAGGAGATTTAGTTTAAATGGAACATAGATCATCCACACAGCAGCCTCTTCTCAGCAACACTACTCTGCATGTAAGAAACCTACAAGTGCTAGCACAGTAACTTCATCTTGAACATAACTTTTTTGGATAATGAGTTGGCAACCACTGCAATACACAAATACGTAACAGTGCAAAGTAAACTCAATTTATGGCTCAGCCACATCAGTGTAGGTGGCTGAGAAAAACCTTGTAACTTAAGTCTGGTACAAAACACTACTGAATCTCTTGCCTCATGAGTACATCTTCTGACCACTTAAAGGCATCACTCATATTCTGCCAATTCTCTTCTCCCTCTTCCATATATAGAGCACATACAGAACTACAATAAAATTTTTTCCAGTTATCAGAAACCAAAACTGTAATTGAGTGCCAGAGCAGTGACTCTTGACAGCCTTATTCCAAGCTCTAACAATGCAGGAGCAGTGTAACTTGTTTTATCTCCTTCAACAGTAGGTTCTGAAAACTAGACATTTTGGCAGTCCAAGACCATGAAATTTTACCAGCACATTACTCTTTATGTTCCTGTGGTAACACCCTAAACTCACGATGGATCCAAAATTCTCTTCCCCCTTTTCTTTTGGCTAAAGGATCATTTAACCTGAAATCCATTTCACTGTCTGCAATACAGGGACAACTTGATGCAGTCCACACCCTGCATCCATTTCTAGACTCAAATTTTATGTGTGCACCACAGCAAGAAGAGACAGTCCCCATCACGTGTATGGAGGGACACAGAACCTGGTGAGGATTTTGGAGGGGAGGCCTCTGTGAGGAGGGGCTGAGATCACTTGGTTTGTTCAGTCTGGAGGAGACTGAGGGGAGACCTCACTGCAGTCTTCAGCATCCTCACAAGGGCAAGCAGAGGGGCAGATGATGCCTTGAGAGGCTCCCTGGAACAGAGGCTAGACAGAGTTAAAGGAATAAAGCAGGGATTTATTAAAAGGCCTTCAAAGGATACACCTTGGGCAGTACAAGAGCCTGGCCAAGGCTACACCCAAGATGGACAATGGATCACACGTTTTCACACTTTTGTAAGTTTTGGTCCATTTATGTATTGGGGTTAATTGTCCAATTACAGCTTCAGGATAGGAAGCCCCATCCTCCCAGATTGCTCTCCTCAATTCGCTATTGTTTATACTTTTTGGGCCTGAAACTGTAACGACGTCCCTGGTTCTCAGATTGGGAAGGGATTGTTTTGTCTAACTAAACTGTGAAGAGAACTTGCTAACACTTTATATGAAGTTCAGAGTTATATACTAATGCAGTACAAAATCTGGAAAATAGGAAGGCTGAAACTTTAAGCATCACAGAGGTATCAACTGCTTGTCTGTGGTGACCACTGACAGGACTCGAGAAATGAAACTGTGTCAGGAGAGAGTTAGGTTAGATTTTAGGAAGAGGCTCACACAGAGGGTGGCTGGGCACTGGAACAGGCTACCCAGGGAAGTGCTCACAGCACCAACCCTGCCAGAGCTCAAGAAGCATTTGGACAACACTCTCAGGCACATGGTGGGATTCATGGGGTGTCCTGTGCAGGGCCAGGAGCTGGACTTGACAATCCTGATGGGTCCCTTCTAAGTCAGCATATTCTATGAGTCTGTGATTCTATAAGCTATGGGACAAGTGACAGACAACTGCCATCACAAAAGTCTTGCATAAACACTCACTATGCAGCAGGTACAGGGAATCAGCCTACCCGAATACCGCTCTTGAAAGAGGTGTCAAGGCAATAAATACTGCTTAAATACTGCTTAGATGTATGATTATAGATTGTGTATGGCTATGGTTTAATAATCTACTGAGGATCAGCGTAAAAAATCAGCATCTGACACCCATGAATGCTGCACATGTCTGTCTCCACAACTCTCTAGAGGGTTATAACCACTTCCAAACAAAGTAGCCATACACAAAGAGAGCTCCTTCCATTTCCACTGAAAGGGTTAATTACATGAGCCTCTAGTTTTCAAAACAGCATTTCTGCATAATTTCTTAACGAAAGGGACGTGGACTTTATTTACTGTGTCTTGCAGTAAGGCTAAGAACATACATACTTCTTAACCCCCAAACCAAACTTGTCACAAAACTGTAAAAGCTAATATTTTAAGTAAATAATTGCATTTAGCATCACTCAAAACCCCCCAACCAACCAATCCACAAAACATCAACCAACTCACCACATCATTAGTCTGTAAGGATAGCCACTATTATTCTCACTTCCTTTTTCCTGTTTTCTTCTCCTTCCAATATTGATACTGTATTTCTCCTTCAAATCGTCTTTTCCCTACTTGTTCTTCTCTTGATGCTCCCTACCATCCCCCTTCTTGGTCCTGCTTAAAATTTCCACATTTCTTTTCCTCATCTGCCTCCTCTTGGTTCCATCTCCCTGCTTTTGGTTGTCTATAGGGTAGCAGAAGTGCTTGTCAAATGCAAAAGCTAGTAAGGAAAATGGGAAAGTGAAGTTAATCTGTGAAGAAGATCATATTCATTAACACTACTTAGATATAGGTAACTTGAAATGACATCTTTTTTCTACAACTACAGGAAACATTTGTTTCACCACTCAGTTCATTTACCACCCACCATAGGAAGTAACTTCTAAGATTCCATATCTGTCATTTTGTATCCTTCTCTTTTTCCATTAAAAGACTTAACCAGAAACCAAGCAAGGCACACCAGGGCCTTGATTTTTTTTTCCTGCATAGCAGACTATATTAGGTGTAAAAATTAAACATTTACAAGTGGCCTACTTTATTGTCACTAAGTTCAGTGACAATAAACTTCAGTACAACCCATCCAGGATATACTGTCAATACAAGTAGGTTAACGGAACTTTTCGTGTTAGGCAACTGCTACATTGAAGAAAAATTTTTGTATTTAGGACAATTTGCCCTTTTCTTTTTTCACAAAAACAAGAGCACTTGGGCAAAAAAATGAATTAATAGAGGCATATTCTTTTTCATAAAGCAGAAGCAGTGAGGGTGGGATGTTCAACATAATCCAGTCTTAAAGGCCCATGGCTGCTACATACCACATTAAAGTTCAAATATTTTCAAGTATCTTTTTACAACTATGCAACAAATGTGAATCATGTTTCAGCTTCCACAAGACATCTCCCAAAATCCCACATTTTTTTTAACTGTGTGGCAAATTATTGTAATGTCCTGTCCCATGTAGACTCATTTTTGCATCAGCAGAAAACATACTTGGCCAAAAGCCAAGTCTCATTTATTAACACAGAACCCCTGTGTGCTGCGGACAGTTCTAAAGATGCAATCTTTAATGCAACAAACAGATGGAATCCAGATTATTGAAAAGACCATCTCTCTCTCCCTTCTGTTTTGCCAATCTATAGAAGCATGCAAGCCAGAACTTGCTAGCAAAGACCTGGCATTACTGGGTAAGAAAGCTTTCCTGAGACACTTGCCACTATTAGTTCCAGGGTAAAGTAATCAGAGCATTTCAGTGGTTTGGGCTGGCTTGTATTTATTTAAATATTAACTGCTAGGTGCTAAGTTGAAAACCACCAATGAAACAATAAAAACACTTCTGTTTTTTCTTGGAAAACCCAGCAGCTATACAGTTTACATTTCCTTCCATCTTTAGATGTCTCTTTACCCATTGTACTTAGCAAGATATGTTGAACTGCTATACAATAGCTACCATTATCATCCAAGCTTTCAGAAATTACTATATTAAAATATAAAATCTAGTGTCTTAGCACACCACAATGCTTGTAAATTCCTGCGTTTGGAAGCAACAGGCACTTTGGATATACATGAAGTAACAATGCACAAAGTAAAAATATGCATTAAACTGCATCACAGCAAATACTTCTTGTTAACTCTTTCAGATATGTACTTTCTAGCAGCAGTTAAGTGGGAAAAAAAGTTTCTTCCTCAGTGTATGCTGGAGCAGCAGTGAGTATTGTTGGCTTGGGTCAGCAGTTCTATTCCAATCATAAACTTTTTCGTTCAGTTCCATATGGATAGACAATAGACAGAGTTTCCTGCAGCAACAAAAGCAAAAGCGTTCCATTAGAGAATGAAGCAAGACACCATTTAAGAATTCACAAAAGAGAAGATAACTTCAGACTCAGTGCAGAGAAAGTTTGCAATTTCAGTCTTTACTGCAGAGGCAAGACCTCTAAAATGCAAGGCTGTACACGCATTTTGAGACAAACTCTTATGACCCAAATCATTGCTGTGATATTAATTATGCTGACATGATGGTCTGTGATTTCATGACAAGGCTTTAGGGTTTGTAAAAAGGTACTGAATGTTAGCACTGCAACTGCCTTGAATAACAGTTATTAGTTCCCTGGTAGATCAGCTGTATAAATAAAACCTTTGTTGGTAAGTCATATATCCAAATATATCTGATTTTTGTGCAGATTCCCTTTGATCTCTTTAAATAGACAAAAGTTTTCTGACAGTTTAAACTGAAGAGTACATATTGGCAATCAATTGGCTCCGTGAGCAAAGGGTTAATTAAATTTAGAGAAAGAAGAAAATCCTTTCCTCTCTACTGCCTTTGTCCTGAACTTAACCACTGACCGTTTATATTTGCAAGCACAGCTCTTCTTAATGGTACATGGCAATCCTCAATTTAACAGAAACCTGTTTATCTTGGAGAAGGAAGATTCCCAATCCTGTCTAAAGCACTGACATACATTATCCAGGACAGGTTCTTCCCTTCTCACTCTGCAAACCCCAATGCCATAACACACTTTAATTTTACTCTTCAAAATCAGAAACTTCACTCCTAGTTTAGGCTACCTTTCTATGCAATTGTGTGAGGATACTTGTCTTTTAGCCTATGACACTGCAAGAAAATACATTTCAGGATGGGATGGGATGAAATTTAAGGTTTCTCATTCTTCATGACAATAAGCTATCATAGAAAAAGGTTTATTTCTTTCCTCTTATTTTAATTTACCTTTTATAAGGATTACGGAGTAGTCCAGCCAGACAATGCAGATAATATGAGGATGAAGTTGGGGATTGTTCTAGTGTAGACACATCCACCTTGCAATGACTCCAAAAGATGTCTGCTGCACGGGGGATAGTGACTTTAGCACTGATGCTGTCATCATTCCCATCGACTTCCAAAATACTGGTACATTCTTGCTCATTTTCTGGCCCAACGTAGCTCTGAATAAAAAAAAGCTTTGGTTTTCCTAGGAGTCCAGGACATGAGTCTGCTGTAAAGTATTTCTTTATTTCTTCCAAAGGGAATCCAGAAAAGGCATGGTCTGTACAGAAGATGCTCTGAGAGTTTCCACGGCTGACCAATACGCAAATGAAGCTGTCACAAATTCTGTGCTTCTGCCACCTTGCAACTTCAAGCAACGTTTCATTCATGGAGTCCATATTTAAGTATCTGTGACAATGAACCTCATAGCCTAAACCTCTGAAGGTCTCTTCCAACACATCTGAAAGAAGCAAGATATAATTAAATCAAGGCACACCAAGGCTCAATCTCAACTATATTGAATTACAGTACTTAGAGTGTTTTACTATTGAAACTAAGTNCTTTTAATTTGTCAAAATTATTCTGGACGATTATTATAGATACACAGAACTGCGTAAGAAAGAGAGGTTCTTTTTCATCAGTCAAAAATGAAGCTGCCGCAGTTATTTTGCTTCCTAAAATTTTAAGTGATGAGCTCCAGGTGAAGAATGGATACTGGAGTCTTAACTGGGTCAGAA
>VYZR01128148.1:0-11770 GCA_013400675.1 Oxylabes madagascariensis
AAAAAAACTCATGCAAGAGAAAGGCTGCATTAAGAGACCATCGGTGACTCATTCAGGAGATCAGAAATATCTATGATTGGTTTTATAATGTTAATTCATCTCAGCTGTATGAATACCTTTTCAGGTCGTCTAATGAGAGGGGTTTTTTCAGAAGATCCTCATCTCACTACAATCTGGGAATAGGTGAACAGTTTGTGTTGAAGAAGACTCTAAACGTGAGGTAGCCAACCCCTCATTTGCTGTAGAAGAGTAATTTGATATAGTGAATAAGGTAGCCCTTGCAGAACAGTCTTCAGATTAAGGAATTTGAGTGCTGCTCAGAAAAATTCAAACCTCTCTTTCTCTATAAAATCTGAGATCATACTGGAATAATTTAAATCATCATTTCAAAAAATTGTCATTAATTCCGTTTTCCTCTCTTTTTTATACCCTATTTTAAATCCGACCAGCTTGGGATGTGGAATCTTAAAATCTCATGGTTGTTAATTTACCATTTCATAGACTTTAGATCATAAAGGAATTGCAGCTATCCACAGTCCGAAGTGGCGCTTTAGGATACCTGCTCTTCACCTAAACCAAACTGACTGAGATAACTTCTCTTCTCTTTTAGTATTCTTGGAAGTTAATTCTAGAGGACTATAGGCAGTCTAAAGTTATGAATTACTACGAAATACCAGGTCCAAGGCATCGAAAGTCAGTGAATAATTCTGGTTATACTTCCTCTGTTTCCATCTAAAACATGGCATGAATGGACACATGAATGAACTTTATTTCATATTACATTTTATTGGGACTTTCCACTTCCCTCATATGTTGAAACTGCTAAACCTCTAAATTCAAAGTTTGTATCTTTAATAGATACATGCTCCAATTACCCAAACATACCCTGACATATGTATTCACTAGGTACTCAACAGTTTATGGAATTAGTGTATAAACAAGCTCAAGCAGATATAAGAAATTACACATCCAATTGAGCAACTTCCCCCTGATGCTTGCCTTCTCCAACCATCTGGTCTACAGAACAATATTACTGTCACATACAGTTTTTGTTCGTTATGAATTTCACTTTTATTTCCATATTAAAATATGGGTTTAAATAAATTATTTTATAAAGATCAGTTGGAAATCTGCGGCACTGCCAGGCACTATCTGCATTTACAAATCCCTGGTTGGTGCTTTGGTCACAGCAAAATCCTTCCTTCCTTTTATTACTCAGTAGAATTCAATTTTAAAATATTACTGCTGGAAAACTTTGTTGAGTCCTGTGTTTTTTTAAATTTAAATAGAAAGAGAAATGTTTTTTCCAACAGCAATATTGAATAAAATTACAGATTGATTCTTGTCTTGCTTTCAGCAGGATCCTATCTCCAGCTCAGCTTCTCACATGCACACTTTACTCCCTACAGCATTTTAAATGTTCTAGATTTTACTTCAAATTTTCATTCTGTGTGCATTAGCATCTGTGAGAAAAGGTACTTTCTTCATGTACTTGCTTTCATTTGTGCTAAGTCAAATCTCCTTAAATGTTCAGTTTAACGTTCCGTTTGTTCCCAGCTTTATGGAAGGGTACCCTATAATTTGGGCTGCTATGAATAAAGTTTTTATCCATCATTCTGACCCCTATTTTTTTATACATCAGTGCATTGAGTATTCCAGCAAGAACTTTTCCACCAATGCAGCAAACCAGAGCACCACTGTATAAGGGAGATGTTAGGTTGGGGCCATCTACTGGTTGTATTGCTGAGCTTTCATCGACAAATTTGAAAAACTGCTTTACACATGTAGTTCTATTGCAATTATAAAAATAACAGCATATATTAATAGATTAATCACCTAAGTATGTGATGTTTCTTGTGGAATAGTTCTTTGCTTTTAAGATTAAATATTGCATGAACTTTAATATGGCCCAATTATCAAAAGAAAAAAGAATTTATCTTGCTTTCATAAACAAAAAATGTGGGGAAAGGGGCCTCCTACTTCCCAAAAACATCAAAAAGAAAATGAAGAATAAATTAACATTAATGCTAAGATTTAAACAATTTAATAAAGTAATTCACATATTTTTAGTATTATTACTGTGATGAAGAGGGTAAGTCATTCTTATTGCCTTATTCAATGCTGTGTAAGATTTCATCCTGAATTTGTATGTGTTGTTCTAAAATAGCTAAAATGCTAAAATGCACAGTTTTGGGGGGGATCAAAAAGATCTGTCAATTTTGTGATGTTCCTTAAGGATTCTTATTAAAAATAAATTCAACCCAAAAAAATTCAGCAGATGAACAGAAGGCTAAAGCCTTTTAAACTGGAGCTCTAATAAATGAGCAACTACAAACAAAGAATCATTCAGACTATTGAGTCTGGAAACTAAAAGTATATAATGATGCTGTTAAGTATGTATTTACTCATTTATTATATGATAATACATTATTTGTGTTGTAATTTAGTCTTATTTCTTATTTTAACTGTCTTGGGGAGCAAGAGAGAGCATTTTACAGATTTTACAATTTTAAGTGAGACTCTTTGCACTTATTAAATTGCTACACATTTACATTTACGTTTAGGTATGTATGCACACAGACAAAAATATATACATACTAACTCCCTATGCTAATGCCTATTTTTATAAATATATACTTATACATGTATATAGGTATGCAATACATGTACATTCATCTATATCTATATACACATATGCACACACGCATGCACACATATATATCACATCTAACTTGTACCTTTTATACCCTCAGTTAAACAAAATCTTCTGTTGGCTCTTAGTTATACTGGGATTAAACATTATTTGCCGTATTATTTGCCCTCAGCAGATCCATCAGCAGGAGAGATTTCTAGCAGGAGCTCTAAGTAGCAAGTAATTTTATCAAGAAATGCAAAGTGCAATTTAAAATTTATAAAAGGCAGATAAACAATAAGACTTCCCAGCATAAAAAGGAAAGCGTAAACATGTTGCAGGTTTGGAGACCAGGCCACAGGAGCTAAAACTGGGAAGAAAAATATTGCCACTATCACAGACAGAACTGGTAGGAACACCTGCAAGAGAAAGAAAAAAACTGGTTTAGGAATTATACTGACCTACTGTGATTTTACATCTCATTCGTAAGAATTAAAACATGGGTTTTGCCACACTACAGTACCATTTCTCATGCTGCTGCAAGCTCACCCAGCACAAGAGTCATCTGACCTCAAAATACCTACAAGATAGGCATCTTTTCTAAAATACTTCTTCAGACTCCTTCTATTGTCAAGGGGAAGAGATAGGCAGTATCTGAAATCCATTTGTCCACATATTATGGGCTCCTCAAGGAACTCAGGGCTGGGTGCTGTGCTGGTTTTGGTCGGGCCAGAGTCAATTTTCTTCACTGTGGCTTGGGGAGGAGCTGTGTTTCAGATTTGTACTGAACACAGGGATGATAACAAAGATGATTTTGTTAGTACTGAGCAGAGCTTACACTCAGCAACCTGGTCCTGCTGTTATTCATCATGATAATTTCTAGCTCTGATCCACCTTCCTGTCAGTTCCCACTACAAAACTCACAAAATGCCTGCTCAATTAAACATTATTGCATAATAATCTCATTTTTTATGTCTACCTGGTTTATTTCAAACACTAAGAACTTTGGCTCCTGAGATTATCAGCAGCAGGAAGTTGTCACAATCACTTTCAAAGTGCAAACCTAAGGCTTTCACTCTATTAGTACAGCTGTCCAACAGAAGATTCTTTTAAGTTAAATTATGTGTTTTCTTGTCTCTTTGAACTCAATTTATTAATGCCACAGCACGATTGGTGTGGGTGCAATTTATGGATTCAAAGGAGTCAAAGGAGGTAAAGGCCCATCAATCGGTAACTCCTGCTTTCTGATACCACACTGTTCCTCCCCAGAGCGAAATAAAGCTCTAATTAAAGCCTTTCACCAGATCTACCAGAACATTGCTTGACCCTCCATCACATCTCTGAGAGGAAAACTGTTCTGCCCTTCAGCACTAGCCTTAAATTCAGCTCTTCGCAGACTACCTTCTTCCTCCCTGGGTTTTACACTTTAACGTGTACAAACGGTTGCCTTCTCAGACAGACACACTCCAACTAACACCGTCCCTCTTCACATTCCATCCTGGGCTTCGTTGCCAAGTCGAAGTTCTCACTTTTCAGTTTTTCCAGGCTCTGGTATCTGCTCCCTCTCTCCCTTCCTTCCGCAGCCTCCTCTCTCCAGCACCCACATGGAGACGCGCTTAGAGAAGCCCTGCGGATCAGATGCAAGAAAACACCCACGTTTCGCCTTTTGCTCTCCCGCGGCAGCCGTCAGCCACCGCCCCATACCGGACAGCGCTCCCTCCACGCTCCCCCTCCGACACCAAAAGGCATTTCAGGACCAAAACAAGCGCGCGGTGACGACGGCCCGGGCCGTGAGGGACGGCCGCGCTGATTGGTCTCGACCCAGCAAGCGGGGCGGGGCCAGGGGGAGAGGCTGTGCTGATTGGATACAGAGCGGGGCTGGGCGGGGAGATCGCTCTGATTGGCTGCGGCTCGGCCAAGGTCAGGGCTGGCAGCCGTTGGCGCGCGGTTTGAAGATGGCGACGGCGGCCGCCCCGGGAGCGGCGGAGGGCGGCGGCGGCTCCGCCAGCAGCAGCTCCGCCAGTTCGGCCCCGCCGAGGGCTGTGGAGGCCGTGGCCGCGGAGTGGATGCTGGAGTTCGCCTGCTCCTGCCTGTGCCGGCACTTCGCGGAGCAGAGCGGGGTGGACTTCTGGCGGTGGAGGGACGTCGCGCAGGGTGAGGGGCGGCGGCGGTGCGGGGCTCGGGCACGGCCGCTGCCGGGGCAGCCGCCTCAGCACGCCGGGCTGTGGGAGTGCTAAAGCGCTCCTACACCCTCCCCCACCGTGGTCAGCAGCGCTGGGGGTGATGCTCAGCCCTTTGGGGGCCTCAGGCTGTCCCCGGGCTACGGGGGAGCCTGTGGGGGGCTTGGGTGGTATCGGCAGCACTCGCACACGATGGCAATGCAGCAGTGCTAGAAATATTTCAGGAAACTATAGTCTGGTAACTGGAATTTGAATGGAAAAACATATATTTAAAATGAGAAATACAATGGCATGCAGAATGATGACTAAGTAGATTGATTTGGGATACGGTAAGATGTAAGAAATCTAACGATAACTTAAAGTACTTTGAATGGAAGGCTGTAGATTAAATTTTTTATGTTGCTCCTCGATGTATGGCCTTCGGACTGCAACGCAGCAGGACAATTGTACTGAAGTTTAGTGAAGGTAGGAAGCAGAGACTGTCAATGCAAAAGCAGATTGAAAATATTTCTTGAGAAGAACTGGGAAGACTGAGTGTATTACTAGAAACTATTAATTAAATTGTACAGAATTCAAGGTCATATGGAAATAAGAAGTAATAGCAAATTTTGAACTTGTTCCTACTCTGTTCAGCAACAGAGGAAAGATTTTGGCACTCTTAAGATTATAAAGTCAATATTGTAAAAGTCTTTGGGAAAAGCTAAGCACAGTCATAAAATTGTAATAGAAAAGTGTGTGTGATTTTCTTACATAGAAACACAGAACTATTACTCTTGCACGTGTCAAAGGGAGACCCTACAGAAATTATGATTGGCTGTCAATAAGAAAGTCAATTCAAACTGAAGCAAGTGCAGAAAGGTAGGAAGGCAGTGGTTCCACATGATACCCAGCAGCTCCTTCGAACCCCAGCTATTCTGTGATTTACTTTTCATTTTGAATCGTTCTGTATTATGCTGTGAAGATGAATAACTAGATCCAGCATATTAGCATAAGAAATTCACAGTAACCTGCGTGATGAGAATAAACTCACAATAGCTCCCATTTTAAAATATGTAATAATCCTTGTGACCTTCCAGCCTTGCAAGGAGGATTTCCCTTGTAAATTTACATTTCTGAGTAAGCTTTCCATGTCTCTTTTACTGCTTTAGCTCTGCAAGTTGCTATAGCAGTGTGTTACCAATCTGCCTGTGGCTCCTGGTTTGTGGGAAATTCCCTGAAAACTCCCTGTTCTTTGGAGCAGACAGCTGTTTTTTGTAGGAACCTACTTACCAAAAAAAAATAACAAACCTAAATTCAATACTATGGTAATACTTTAAGAGCTCGAATGGCTCTTTGAATTGGATGAATATAAGCCTGTGATTAATTCTGCTGTTTCTTCAGAAAAGGGTATCTTCCTCTGGTCAAGCTCTTAAATCTTATTTAAATTGTTTCAGCATGGAAGAATACTAATTAAGTGTGCTGCATTGGTTTCTTAAGGAAGTAGAAATTTATTAAAATCTGATAGCACAATGTCTAATATATGTCTAGCCACACTGTGGCAGTGCTGGAGCAAGACTGATACAACTTTTCTCTTCTTTTTCCAGCTCTTATTAAAGGCCTCTCCCAAATACCTCCACATCAGAAAAAAACAGTATATCTCTGCCAGCTTTTGATAAGAATTGCACAAGGAAAAACCCTTGGTAAATACTCAGGTTCTTTTTTTCACTTGTTTAAATATAGTTGCATGAACTGCTACAAAGGTGTATTAGATATGCTTTCACATAGCCTTTACGGGGCATACCTATACATACTTTTATATATAGATATATCTATATATAAATAAATTGAACAAATTTCACATTTTGGACTATCTTTATTACACTTGTGACTGAGCTCTCTTCAGGACTTGTGTTACTCTGTGCTGACTGACTTAGCTGCATGGAGTTTGAATGGCCATATACTTCTTAAATTACCAGGTCTTTTTTGTTGACGTGGTATCAACGAAAGAAATATACTGGAAAGGACTGACTAGCTCTTAGTGAGCAATACTTGCAAGTTTAAAACTCAGGATATGTGTTCTTTTCTGCACATTTATTCTAGAGGTTAAAGTAGGACAGACAGCAGGAATGAGAATATGGATGAAAAGGATGACTGCCCATGTTTCCTACAGAAGACTGTATGACTTTCAGCTGGCAGCAAGTCCTTGGGGCTCTTATTCACTACCATATCTTCTGTTTGGCTGCATTTGCAACTTGTTGGTTTAGCTAAGATGATTTTGTTTGAGTTTCTGGAAGACTTTAACTTTTTTTTTTTCCACTGTTTGATAAAACTCTTTGGAATTTAAAGACTTCAGAAGCAGTCTTGAAAACATGAGCATGGAAGAAAAAAAGTGTATTCTGGCCTAGCAATGCCACAAAGTCTTGTTTTTATACAATTAAATTTCCTATGTTGCTTATCAGGTATTGTGTCATCCTGATTTAGTTTAGCTTGAGAATTAAATTCTAATATTTAAAATAGTTCATCAAATTATTTAAAACAGTATACAAATTGACATTTTTGTGCTAATGCTCTAAATTATATTACTACTTCAGAATATGACTATTGTGTGTTTTTATGAGAATGATCTGTGTGATGAAAAAGATTGCATGTTGTAGTAGGTATTACATCAGGTGTAGCTGCCCAATGTACATGGAAAGCTAATATATGGTATCTTTCCTATTTTTTCCAGTTATTAAAATATTTGATCTGTGCTGATCACACAGAGTAGGCTGTTTCAGCTCTCTAAGAGCTAAATACTTTGGTTTTACACTATCAAAATAAATATGAAGTGTCATGTTACTTGATTGAGACAATAATTAGAGAATAATTAGGTTTTGTTCTAGTTACGTGTATATATGCACATAATACTGTTTGAAATTTCACTGTTTGACATTGTAGTGGGTATAAAATAATTTTTCTCTCTTCAGTATTGTGTAACTTATTTACTTTCTGTCTGAAAAATACTTAATGAAAGGAATAAGTTATTAAGGGAGATAAAATGAAGGCGTAAGTGAGGCTGTAGTTCAGTGGTCATCTTGAATTAAGCTGGCAGTGCCATGGGGAAAAAGCACTTGTGCATCTGCCAGCTCCTCCTGCATCTGTTACATTGGCACACTCACTTGTGCAGGTGTGCAATGACCAGACTGGGAAACTGCTTGAGAGTGTTGAGGGGATAAATATTTGGCTAGCCTAGATTTCTGCCAGAACTGGTCACGGATCCTTTGCTGGGAGTTTGCACAAACCTTGGTGTTGGCACAGCAGTACACTGGTGTGGGAGGTTGCTTCTGCTTTTTCAGTGACACTTCTGTGTAGAGCTGTTTGAGTTTCCCTCTAGGTTTAAGCACTTCAAATACAACAAAAAGTTAAGAAATGGAAATAGTGATAGACTCAGGAAAAAAAATCCGAACTCCTTACTATAGTGATTATATTACAAAATTAATAGTATCAATATTAAATGTTGTGATATCTGATGCTAAGTTTAATGTATTATTAATGCCAGCCCAAATACCTAATTGCCAGTGTTGGTTTTTTTAGTGAACAATGATTAGCTGACATAATACCCCCTGAAAATGCAACAGTGATGTTATTAGCAAGAGTAGGAAGAACCAGTCTCTCTGAGAAGAAGACAGTTGCTTCAGGTTTCTTAAACACACCTGAAAATTGAGGAAAAAGGAATTGAAATTGTATAATACATATTACTTTACTGCATATAAATAATGTAATCTATTTAACTTTATCCTTTAATTTTTATAAGTACTGTGGGTTTTTTTTCCCCTCTCTAAGGATTACAGTTTGAAAATGACCAAAGAATTTCACCTTTGGAATCTGCTCTATCTTTCTGGACTTTACTTGAAAGGGAAGAAAATAAACTGGAAAAACTTCATGAAGATATTCGTCGCTTGATTCAAATTCAGGTCTGTGTGACTTACTCATAATACTTCAAGATGATGCCTACTCATTGGGAATGAGTAGCTGGAAAGCGGCCTGGCAGGAAAGGACCTGGGTGTGCTCATCAAGAGCAACTAAACAAGAGCCAGCATGGGCCCGGGTGGCCAAGAAGGCCAGTAGCACCCTGGCTTGTATCCAGAAGAGTGTGGCCATCAGGACCAGGACAGTGATTGTCCCCTGTGCTTAGTCAGCACTGGTGAGGCCACGCCTTGAATCCCTGTGTTCTGGGCCCCTCAGGACAAGAAAGACGTTGAGGTGCTGGAGAGTGTCCACAGAAGGGCAACAGAGCTAGGGAAGGGTCTAGAGCACAAACCTTACAAGGAGCAGCTGAGGGAGGTGAGAATGTTTAGCCCAGAGAAAAGGAGGCTCAGGGGGGACTTAGCACTCTGTACAACTGCCTGAAAGGAGGTCGTAGCCATGTGGGGGTTGGTCTTTTCTCCCAGGTGTCTGGTTGACAGGACGAGAGGAAATGGCCTNCCCTGTGTTCTGGGCCCCTCAGGACAAGAAAGACGTTGAGGTGCTGGAGAGTGTCCACAGAAGGGCAACAGAGCTAGGGAAGGGTCTAGAGCACAAACCTTACAAGGAGCAGCTGAGGGAGGTGAGAATGTTTAGCCCAGAGAAAAGGAGGCTCAGGGGGGACTTAGCACTCTGTACAACTGCCTGAAAGGAGGTCGTAGCCATGTGGGGGTTGGTCTTTTCTCCCAGGTGTCTGGTTGACAGGACGAGAGGAAATGGCCTCAAGTTGTGCCAGGGGAGGTTTAGATTGGGTATAAGGAAGAACTTTTTCACACAAAGGATTGCACAACATTGGAATAGGCTGCCCAGGGAGTGGTGGAGACATTATCCCTGGAAGTGTTTGAAAAAAATATGTGGTTATGGCACTTGAGGACATGGTTTAATGGTGAATATGGTGGTGGGTGCTCGGTTGATGGTTGGACTTGATGACCTTAAAGGTCTTTTCCAACGTTAAAATTCTATTCTATCCTGCTAAAACAGAACCCTTTTTACAAAAAGGACAGACTGAACTGAATTTTCAGCTTTAGTACAGAGTGAATAGATCTGTACAATGGACCTTTTTCTATCTCATATGGTTCCTGTTTATACCAGTTCAAATTTGTTTCAAAATCTGCCAATCTGGAAAAGATATCAGTTGAAATAAATTTCAAAACTAATTTCAGAACTAACTGTTAGAAGTAAATAAGTGTCAGTAACCCTTAAATATGTAATCATCTGAATTTTGTGAGTCTAGAAAACTGTAGGATTCAATTCTCTTGTTTTTTCTGCATCTCAGGTGGAAAGTATTTCATCATATCTTGTAATTATATTTCTTGTAGATTGTAGCAGTTCATATGGAAAACAGATATTTCAAGGAAGCTGCTGAAGTTCTTGAAAGGCTGTTCACAGACTCTGAATCAGATAAGGTAGTAACTTGCTTAAATTGCATTAAAAGCTCTTTTCAGAGGAGAAAGAGGGGAGTTAGTTTGCAAAGCTAGCAAATCCTACCTGCATAACTTCAATCTCATTATTGTCTATGCAGTCACTTTCACACCTATGTCATTTTAAAATACAAAAGGAAATTTGTGGCTAGGAGTTTGATAGAAATACTGGATGATGTGTGGGAGTAAAATGCTTTTAGCACCAGTTGTTCTTCATCTCCTCTTCCACTTTGTATGAGGAGTGAGATGGCAGTACAAATTCTGGGAATTCAGTAGTGCTGACTACTAACAGCCAGTTTCCTGATTTCTATTGTAGTGGACTCTGTCACCTCTGATTAGTCTTCTACATACCAAAGCATCCCAGGGAAGGAAAACTCATTAGCTTCTGTAGTACAGACTGAATGCTATTATGCCTCTGCCTGGAAAAGACAACATATGTGTCAGGCCACCTCCTGGTTTGAAGGTGACTGCATCAATCAGAAAGTTGCAAGTTTGAGTGATTATCTCTTTAGTATAATAGTTAGTGCACACACTTGAATTTGCTGAGGTGGAGAAAAGAGCAATAGAAGGACTGTAGATAAAAAGTAAAGAAGTTAAAAATGCTGCCTATATCTTCAACTGGTATAGTAGGACACATGTTCTATGTAATTGCCTGTGTATAACCCTCTCTTCAGATACACTTCCATTCAGAGGATTTGGATGTTTGGAAAGTGTAGATTGTGGTAATAGTACTCAAATTCAGTACTCAAATAAAATGGTACTCAAATAAAAATGCAGCCTATACACAGAAGATAATTCTCTGGCTGTATTGGCTTCTTTAAAATTTAGAGGGATTAGTAGACACAATGTGAATTTCTGATTATCAGTATTGATGTGTCCTTAATGCTGCTGTACTAAGTTATTCTTTTCCTAAACACTCTACACCACTTTCAATGGCAGTCTTTCTGAGTCAGCAAATGAGAGGAGAGAACTGAGTAATGGGTGGCCTTTTCTGGGTGTTTTTCCTCCACTGACAACCCTGCTTTCAGTGTTATTCATAAAGGCAATGAAAATGTGTATCTCTGATCAGTTAAACTTTACCATTTACTGAGCACATAAGGTAAATACCTGGTATTATGTCTAGTTGACTCTAGAACTCTTTCAAACTGCAGCATGAAGTTGTATAGGGATATTCAGGAAGCTATATAATCATCATGTTTAGCTTCCTATAGTTCCTGTTTAGATACCAAGTTTACTGCAGGATTTGTGTTGTATAAAGCTGTGCTTTTCTTAGCCTTTAAGGGTGAAGCTGGCAACTGTAATTAAAACCAAGGATCCATACGTTCCTCTTCTCCAAAGCTTCAGTTACAGTCTTTTGATAAGTAAAATCAAGTCTTACATTCAACTTTTCATGAAAATAAATGAATCCAACTTCCTAATACAGGTATGTTGAAAGTATTTTAAAAACTTTTGAAAAAAGTTACCTAATACAATTAAATAGATTTATCCTTTCAAGGGAGTTGTTTAGGCAATATTCAATGAAAAGGAAATTTTACCTTCCTTTGAATTGTCTTATA
>VYZR01128158.1:0-15512 GCA_013400675.1 Oxylabes madagascariensis
AACCTAATGACTCTGTGATTCTGCAATCAGAACTATGTTTAAAATACAGACCTGAGGCATTTTAACTATAAATATATAAAGTGCACATTGCACCAGCCTACAAAAGATGTATATGGTTTAACACTTACAAAAATTTTTTTACAGGCTGCAAGCAAGAGGTAATTCTATTTTTTTATCATCTATAAAAGTAAGAGAAAATTATCTTCCAGCTTTACCCCAATCCTATCGGCTTCAAGAGGAATAATGTACTTTGGAAAGCAGAATGGAATATTCAGCAACATGTATTTTATAGAAACTTTATTCTTCCCAAGCTATGAATATTTACTTTCACTGGTCTTGTTCAATAATAAACCCAAATATTTCCAAGCTTCTTGGGAATGGAGTTAGAAGTGTACTTACACATTCAGAGAAGAGGGAAGAGCAGAGCTGCGGAATGCTCTGATTCTGGGGTATAATCCTACGAATTTCAAGTACTTTTGAAAAAATACAAGAAATACTATATCAGAGAGTCTAAACATTTTTAGTGCCTGAGTCCAACAGATGTATTCCGAAACAGCACATCAGCCTAAAATCTGTATGTTTAAGAATATCCTTAATTAGTTTTGTAATTCCCACAAATTTTAATGTGAGCTTCTTGACCTGCAAATGTTTTCAACTTTGTTTCAGACATGGGCAATCAACTTCATGCTTAAACAAACTCTTAAAGTGTTTTAGTCTAAGAAGCATTTTATGGAGAATAAGGCAAAAGCCATTTCCATCTTCTTTCCACCCAAGGGAAAAGCTAAGTCTCAGCTTTTCTCTTTTCAATTTTCCCTCTATAGTTCTCTATAGATGAAACTACAGAAAAATCCTCCAAACAGTGAATTTCAGTAACATTTTCAGCTTTTCAAATTTAGAAGTTATTTCATTCTATGTTTTGTTTTAATTAACGTGAAATGGGCCAACTTCAGGTGGGCTTTCACTTTCCTCATTGATTTCCTACACACCTAGACAGTGTCTTTGTTCCTTCAAAGTTTGGAGGAATAGCCTCACTCTCCTTCTACTTGTTCTACATTCCTTTATTATGTTTTTCAGTCAGGAGACCTCATCTACTTCTTCTTCCTGTCTGTAGCAGACACTCACTCAAACACACATGTTGGTTGCCCACTAACCCTAGCTCATAAGCAATCAGCTGGCTCATCATGCAAAGTTCATCTTCATGTACAAGCAGAAATCAAAATCTTTCAAAAGACTGACTTTATGAAACACAAGTCTCATAAGAAAAGAAGCATATGCTTCCTGTTGCATTGACATGGGAACTCTGCAACTTCTGCTGCCATGTTGCCTAATATGGACCCACATTTTACAGACTGCAAGAGTATAGAAAGTGTGGTTTCATAAGTAGACAGTGTTAGTCCACAGCAAGCTCTGAGACGCAAAGACATTATGAAGCATGACACTTTATTTCACAGACATTTTGACTAAGGAATGGGGATTAACACCAGGACATGTCCAATGCATTTCCTAATTAGATCATATTATAAATAGATCATATATATTATAGATCATGTTTCAGGACATGTTTCAGGACATCTCCTAGAAGACAAACATGATCAAAACTCAGGCTTGTGTATTTACTAGCTACACAGTATTTATGGAAAAGCTACAAAGAGGATTAATAGTTACCCAAAGCCTGAAGCTGAGATTTTCCTTGAGTAAGGATCTTACACTGTGTACTTTAACAGAGGCTGATTGCTATGTTCCAGTTAACTTCAGGGAGCATCCAATTGGACACTGGACTGCAGAAGCAAATGACTGCACTAGATTGCTAGATGTTCTAAATCCATGTTCAGTTTAAAACTTAATTTTCATTTCTGTGGCACTCAAAATACATAGTTAAAATTAATTTTTAAAAGGTTGCAGTGAACAAGTACGCACATACCACTTCAATGGCAAAGGTGGCTCATACCTGCCTGAAGATAAAAAATAAACTTATTGCTAATCTCTGTACTGAAAAAGGCAGCCAGCCAAAACACAAGGTTATTCCAAATGGATTTACAGGCCTGGGGGGCAAAAAAAAAAAACAAAACAAAAAAAAAACCCACACCTCTCAGGCTTGCAATCCTTTTCACTGAGTAATAATAGAAGTAATCTGTTTACCAGTGCCCTTCCCATCCTTATTCATGTTTTCACCTAACTCAATTCAACAACAAAAGAGAAAAAAAAACCCAAAACTTTTATCTGTTTTAGTCTTTAGCATAGAGAGAGCAAGGGAAATCTCCTCTCCTACTGCCTTTTTCTTCTTTACATTTCTTTTAAAAAGAAGACAGATGACTGAGGTTGGCAGGGACTTTCAGAGATTATGTGGTCCAATCTCTCTGCTCAAAGCACAGTCACCTACAGCAGGTTCTTGTAGATGATGTGCAGCCATGTTTCAAGCCTCTATAAGGACAGAAACTTTGCAGGGTCCCTCAGCAACATGTGCCTGTGTTTGGCACCCTCACAGTTTAAAAGTTTTCCTTACATTCAAGTAGAATTTCTCATATTTCAGTTTGTGCCAATTCCCCCGTTTTTTCACTGGATCCACTTAGCAGGCTCCGTCTCATTTAGTGTCCCTGCTCAGATATTTGCACACATTAATAACAACCCCTTGAATTTTTTCTCTTCTGTAGTCTAAACTGTCCCATCTCTCTCAGTTTATCCTTAAACATCAGGATTCACCGGTGATCATCTCAGTGATCCTTTTCAAGAGTCACCCCAGTATGTTAATGTCCTTATTGTCCTGGAGAGCCCTGGCCTGGACAGAACACTTCGACTGCAATCTTGCCAGGGCCGAGCCAAGGTGGGAGAAGTAACATCTCCCTCAATCTGCTGCAGTGCCCTGCCCGGTGGTGCCCAGGATGCTGCCGGCCACCGTTGCAAAAGGGTGCATTCCTGGACAATAACTTTTATTGTATCCCAGGTCCTGTTGGGAGCGCTGTCACCCAGCCAGTCTGTCCGCAGCTGCCCAGGTGTGCGGGGCCCTACCGGCCCACAGCGCAGGCAGCAATTGCACAACCAGTGCAAGGCCTCGCGAGTGTTCACGTTGCCCTCCACCGTCACCACTGAAGCAGACCACTGTAGCTGGCAGTCATTGAAGAGCCCAGCATGGAAACTGCTTCTCTTTTTTTCAGGAGCGAGGCCCGGCCCTAACAGACCCCACCGGCCGCCCCTGGACACTGCCGGCCTGCCCTGTAATGTCAGAACGCCCAGAACGCGACGGGAACCCTGCTACAGTTACACAGCTCAGCTTTATTTAACAACCCACAGGAAACCCCTCTCCATGATGAACACCAAGACACTTGGGAGCACTTTTTGTTCCGTCGTCTCGGCTAATGGATGTACAATAACCCGCCAGGGCCGGCACACGCACAGCCCCGGGCCGCCCGCCCCCTCCGCGGCGGGCACGGCGGGCTCGGTGCGGCCCCGGCATGGCCGGCAGGGGGAGNGCCGCGTACCGGGGAGCCCTTGCGGGAAGGAGGCCGTGGTGCTGAGCCAGAGCCGCCTTCTTCCCACAGACAGCGGCGGCTGGCGCGGGGAGGCGGGCAGGGCAGCGAGCTTCCTCCGTACCGGGACCCGGTGTTCTTTTTCCTTGGCAAGAGCAGCTGGGACGCCAGGAATTTCAGACCATTCCCAGATGGGACTGAGCAAGTCGTAATGGGTTGCAGGAGTCGAGGGTCGTCTCAGGGACGAAGCTCCGCACGAATTTGCGCGTTTCGGCACAGGGAGTTTCTGTGTTGGAGGCGCGGGGGTGGGTCCGGGAAGCAGCCGACTCAGGACAAGGGCATTCCACCCGAGGCGTGATGAACTCCAGGAGCGCCCTGGGTCCGAGAACTGCACTAATCATCATTTGCATAAGGGGTGGGTTTTGTTTTGTTTTTAATTCCTTGGGGTACAAGCAAGAAGTGAGTAACAACTTGATGTCATTTGTGCACGCGGTAACAAGCAAAATAATTGTCCATTCTAGGTCATGAACTAAGTAACAGCCAGAATTGTGACTCTAGCCCACCTTCCTGTCCAACACCAAACAGTAGTACTGTACTTCTGCGGCGATTCACATCCTTTCACATCACACTGTTTGATGCTTCTCATTGTACTTTACCACAACTTTAATTTCATGGCAAATCTGGCAAGGTATCAATCCTGAAATGTGCCTTGCATTGGTGGAGAAGAACTGTAATCAGCTTGGGATACAAATACTCATGTGTAATCTCAACAGATTTCCACAAACAGCGCTGGAACCACGGTTCCGCTAAAGCCAATTCCTGCCATTTCAGCTGCTGCAGGACCATGTCCAGGTTATGGACAAGTCACAAGAACACTGTTCCCATTCACAGGTGCAGTTTCTGCACTTCCACTTGTAAAAGATAGATTTCATTGATATCAACTGAATGTGTCTTCACCTAGTTATTATCCTGTTAAAATAATTATGCCACTATTTTGAGCAGTAAGAATTTTTGTCTTACACCTTCACACACATAAAAATCTCCTGGTTTGTAGAGCGGACACAACTAAGCATTTATTTCATTAGTATCAAATCTTGGTTTTATTAACTGTCCTTTGTATTGCAGTTATAGTTTCCATATTCTTGGCAACATGGGCAGCGATGTGTAAATTCTTCAAACAAGTACTTGGAATAAACAACACAGTTTTCTGCAACAGCCAAAAATAGCTGTTCTGAGCAGAGCCTTGGAATATGTGTGAGAGGCTGGGAGAAGTGGGGGAGACAGCTCAGACTGGCTCCTGATGAGGGATTTCCAAATCATATGAGCATGTTGTGGTGCATAAGACATTTCAAAACCTCCCCTATGCAGGAAGGTACAGAAAGAAATTGACACTGAAATGCAAAGGAGGAACTCACAAGTTTACATTCTTTCTGGGTTCGTTATGAAGTTGACCGGGTAATTTCTAGTCACAATATAAACTTAAAACTTTAAAAGGGAGTTCCACATAAATTCCCGTACATGAGCTAAGACTGCCACAGCTAAAATTAATCCTCAGTTCCTGGGAGCCCAGCGAAGACAGCAGATTCTATATTGGACAGACAACAGAGCAATACTACACACCCTTTACCAAGGAAAAATTACTGGTCAATACCTCCTATGAAGGTGATTATCTTTTGTCATTTGCAGTGGGAAAAGTTGAATTGAGAAGCTGTTTCATACATCAAATGTATATTTTTGCTCTTCTTGTTGCATTATTTTCTTTCAAACTTTTCGTCATATAAAATACCAACCATTTCATAAGGTAACTGCCCTCCATTCAGGTGTTGTATCACAGGTGAGAATGGCTTTACTTATCCACTGGCAACTGGCTTAGAGAAAATGAATTTCAAAGAGTTATTCAAGAAAATCCAGATCTTCATTTTCAGACATGACCTGCAAAGGTGATGGCTGTTGTGGTTGTCTGAGGTGAGTCACTGTTCTGCATCCACCCTGACAGGGAGAAATTTGGATTTACCCTGGCACTGGTATGTTCTGGGGTGGTAATTTGCCTTTGGGGATATCTGTGACGTATTTTGTTTCTCTCCGCCCATGTTCCCTTTTTTTATACCCATTTGTACTGTGCATTGCTTATGACTGAGGAAAAACCTTTTCTTCAAAGCCTAGAGACTTTGGTTTATTGTACTCAATTTAATATAATTTTCTGACCATTCTGCATGGAAGTGCCAAACAGTGTGTACCTGTGTTTATTTATGAGGGGCCCCAGGGTCTGAGCTTGGATCAGGGACTGAGTCATGCCTTTCTGCCAGTCAGTCCCCGGCAGAAAAGTTACGAGTGACAATACCAGAGCTACCATCACACTGGGCTGCAAGACAGCAGTGAGATTGTAAGAGGAAGGCAGGTTTAGAAGTGAGAAGTCATTTTAACTGTGTGTGGAGCTGTGCAAGAACTCATGGTATATGCATGGCACTCATGCCTGGCCTCTTTGCTGTGTTTATTCAAGAGACAACAGTGTGACTGTCTAAGTATCTATGCCTGCCTGTATCAACTCACAGAGGTCATGCACTCTGTGGGGATTCACACTGCATGATGAGGGTGTGTAGGACACCCTGTGCTTGTAACATCTCAGTTCCCTTGCAGAGTAAAACAAGGCTTATAAAAGTAGGCAGCACAGTCTGAAAATCTCCAGTTACTGTAACAGAAGTTACCTTGAGAAAACATCTCAAAAGGGAAGCCCTTTCAGGGATTTTCTGTTGTGGGCAACGCTAAACTCATAATACGCAGAAGTAAAGGAGAGCAGTAAGTGTAGGAGTGCTTTGCCAGCTATTAAATTCAGAGGCTTCTGTAAATTAAGGTGTCACCAGAGAATTAGATTTTCTTTTTAAAATGTCTTTTCTTCACAGACACTGCTACGACATCTCTGATGCTGTTTTGTTGCTTGTGAAAAAAAAAAAAAAAAGTGTAAATATAGTAACATCAACAGAAAATGGTCCATTAAAAATGCAAAAAATACTCTTAGATTCACAACTAAGTCCATTTTGACCAATTGTAAGAATTCTTTATGCAACCTAAGATCCTTTTGAAGAGTTTCTAAATAGTTGGAGATTAGCACTGGAGCTTGGCACACACTCTACCTCCATAGTGGCCAATAGCAACACTCACAAAGAAAGCCAAAATGTAGAATCCAAAAGTCAAAACATGGGATACATAAATTTGATACCACTATTCCTATATGGGAAGTATCGGAAGAATAGTTCTGAGGAAAAACATAACTGGGGTTATTTTAAGCTTATGGAAGATTCTCCATTCTTTTTCAACTGAGTGGATTTTTAAGAAATATCTTGTCCAGTTAGTCAGGATCCACTATCAAAGCATGATGCAATTTAGGAACAGGCTGCTTCAGTGCTTCTTAGGTCTCCAGACAATAGTCAAAGAGTTGCAGTATGTCACACAGTATGAGGTAATGTCTTTCAGACATAAAAAGGTCTTTATAAAGCTGGGTAGTTCTGCCTATCAAGGTTTTGCTGATGACAGTTAAGGTAGCAAAGATTAGTAGAGAAGGGATTTTCATTTATCACAGCAACCATCTAGCTTTAGGCTGATGGGTGATGGGGTGCTCTTCCTCCCATCTCCATTCTGGGACAACAGAATAGGGTACGGAAAGTTTGGGTTGGATGGAGTGATGGGCTTACCCTCTGATTTTCTAAAAAGCTGTAGCAATAAGAAGCTGAGAGCAAGCCAGAGATTCCTTCATTGTCCAGGAGACATTGGCAAGGCATTCCTAACTCTGAGGTCTTCAGAAATGAAAACAATTACATTTCTTCTTGGTGAGTCCTGCAAACAAGTCAAACCTACAGCAAGTACGAAGAAAATCCTTGTTGAGAATCAATGACTGTTCACTTGTGGTGTTTAGAGATGTGCCTGATTAAGTTATCCACCAGACTGTTCTAATAACTGCTGCACAGAGTGATCTGATGCCATATGTGTGAGTTCAAAAGCTTCATTACCTCCTGGCATTCAGAAAAGCTCTTTCTGCTTTTCACTTCATTATCACTGTCTATCATTACTGACACTGATTAACCTGAGAGATGCTACAGAGATCATTCATGGGCTTTCAGGGCTGCTTCACACTCCAGTGCTGGAGTAGTTTGCAAAGAATGTCTGTGTCTTGGGCAATATGGGCAGTAAAGTTTACCCACGTATGAAAAAATATAAAATGCAAATTAAATATGTTTTGTGCTTGCCTCTGGGTCCTTTTCTGTCTCAAACTGAAATAAATATTGGCAGGATTTCACTCTGAAAGACCTGTTTCTACTCATTAAAATTACCTAGAATTATATTATTAGCTCAGTCCGTGTGGTTAAGTTACATTCAGAAACTGAACCTTGTTCACTTTCCCAACAGTGCCTGTTTCATTCCAGTAACTCTAATAAGAGAGCAGACAACTAGCTCAGCAGTAGATGTCTACACCTGATCAGATGGAACCCATCATCAGCAAAATTGTTGCCCCAGCTACAAGATTAGAGGCTTCTCAATCCCTACATTTTTCATTGTGAATACTTGTTTTCTTTTGAGAGCTCTGCATTGTCACACTACTTCATTATGCTGGGTGTATGATGGGAGGTGAAGACCTGAAAATGAATCATTTGGGCTCACTTCAGTAAACCAAAGTAGATTTTTTTGATTGTGGTCTATGATAACATTTCATTTAAATTTTAAAAACAGCAGGAAAACGTTGAGATTTTTAATTAAACTTTTGTGGGAACATCTTGTTTTCTGGAGAAAACATGTTTTCTATGCTCATGTTTTTTCTTCATGCGTAATAAAAACAATATTGAAATGTTGGAACTTTGCTTGGGATTGAAACTGGGCTCTGTTTAAAAGCACTAAAATCATACTGAATTCAGCCAATTGGGTCACAAAGTTACAAAAGGACATGACAGCAAAGGAGAACCTACCATGTTTAAACAGCTTTGTTGTGTTTTCCTTTCACATTTGTGTAGCAAACCATGATGTTTATTACAGTGAAATACTGGCCACAGCTGGACGACTGGGGTATGTTTTCTGGCCATGCAAATGAATGGGATGGCCTGGCTTGCTTACAAGCAGCACAGCTGTACCCTTTCTGCAGCGTGGTCTTCACTACACCTTGTATTGCAGCCAGTCTCTGACCTCGTGTTATCCCTCAAGCCACTCCTGGCCACCTCCTGAAGCAGTGTTGGTTCAAAGGCCATGTGGCAAAAGTGGGCCAGGTAGGGGGCTAGTAAACAAACGGTACAACCAATAGATGTTACTTCTCAAGCCAATGCTTTGGCGCTCTTCAGCTTGCTTGCAGTTTGCTTTTAGTTCACTACAGCTGAGTAAAAGCCTCCAAGCAGTGTAGACTGGCTCATGGCCACACCAGTAAAGGTTAGCTCCCCTCAGAGCAGATATCCCTGTGCCTCAATCATACTTTGGTGCCTCTAAAATGCTGCTACTACATGATCTGCTGCTTTCAGCTGAAAGTGTTCAAAATAAGGTAAGGGGCATTTTGCAGTCCATCAAGGTGTTCTGATAGCAACGGATGTAGTGTGTGTATTGCATGCCCAGGGATACACTGCAGCAGTGAGTGGAGGGCAAAAGTGCTGATGTATTATGATATGAAAGTAGAGGAGAAGAGAGACAGAATAGTTCCATATATTTTCAGGAAAATAGCCTGGAGTGAACTGTCCCCAGAGCTATGCCTGAGCTCTATCCTTGCTAAAGCAGATAGGAGAGAGACAAACCAGAGCCATGCAGTTAAGCTACAGCTAAACCAACTGAATGATCAAAGTCTCTCTCCCTTGCCCTTGTGCATTTAGTAGTAGTAGTACCTTCAGATTGTAGTAAAATGTTTAACAATGTCCATCGTTGGCTTTGGGAACACCTTATGGATTGGAGAACTGGAATCTAGTCAAACCATGCTTAGCTCATAAGTTCTCTAAAACCAAAACCTTCCAATGTCAATATTTCACTTTTAATTTCAGGACAACTGGCCTTAAAGGGAATGTACAGTTTCCACACAAAAAATAAGAGAAACATTGGTCAATCCAAACTGGAGCATTTTTGTGTATAGTTTGTGACCAGACTTTGAAGCAGCATTTCGTTGCATAGTAAAAGTCAAAGTGACACTATTATCTGTTTTGCAGAGATACAATTTCATTACAGTAGTGTCCAGTGAAGAGCCCCCTTTAATAAAGGAGTCACAAGTGTCTATTTTCAAAAGGCCTTATCTGAACCATAAAATTTATCTTCAGGCAAGAGCTATAAAATAAGGCTGTGGCACTCAAGTGTGATTTTATCTTTTGGCAGCACTGTAGACAGTATGTTTAAATATGAATTGGTTTGCCCCGATTCAGTCATTTTTGGTGACTTAAGGGAAGCCACAAATTGTAACACATTTTTGTATTGCTAGATTTTTAAACAGATTTCATAAAAATCCGAAAGCTGGTTTTATGCATGTAGTTTTTATGGACCAATAAATCTATGAGAAGGCGTGGTTTTTCACAGCCAAATTCCAGCTCTGTGCAAGCACATCATTTTTATTGTCTTTGTAAAAATATTAATTACTATAAGATTCTGTACAAAATCTTGTACATACAGGTTTGTCATACTGGAAGACACCCTGAGGAATCATAGTGGGTTTTTTTACATTTTTATGTTTAAAGAGTGACTGGGGACTTCTCTCAGAGAACTATGGTTCAGAGCAATAGCAATAAACAATGTAATAAAAGTGAAATCATTTCAGATCTATGTGATAGCATGTTATGTCAATAAAGCCAACTCTCTGTCCAGAAAGCCAGCTGTATCCTGGGCTACCTCAAAAGCAGCATGGCCAGCAGGTCGAGGGAGGGGATTCTACCCCTCTGGTCCACTCTGGTGAGATCCCATGTGCAGTGCTGCACCCACCTCTGGAGAGACACTGACCTGTTGGAGCAAGTCCAGAGGAGGCCACCACAATGGTTGGACGGCTAGAGCACCTCTCCTGTGAGGAAAGCCTGGGAGAATTGGGGTTGTTCAGCCTGCAAAAGAGAAGGTTTCAGAGTGACCTAATTGTGTCCTTCCAGTAACTGAATGGAGCCTATAAAAAAGCTGGAGAGGGACTTTTTACAAGAGCATATAGTGACAGGACAAGGGGAATGACCTCAAACTGAAAGAGAGTAGGGTGAGATTAGATACTGGAAAGAAATGCTTTATTGTGAGGGTGGTGAGGCACTGGAACAGGTTGCACAGAGAATCTGTGGATGCCCCATCCCTGAAAGTGTTCAAGACCAGATTGGATGGAGCTGTAAGCAACCTGGTCTAGTGAAATGTGTCCTGTCCATGGCAGCAGCGTCAGAACTAGATGACCTTTAGGATCTCTTCCAACTCAAACCATTTTATGATTCTATGAAGAGTTCTTATTTTCATGCACAGCAGCACCTAGCCCACTTTCCTGGGCTGGGAGGTGGTGGGGCAGGGCCCCACCTGCCAGGCCAGGCACAAGCAGATACTCACATCCAGGAACAAGCCTCTTTTTAGCCAGACTGTTTCCCCAGACCCAACAGCTGCACCAGCAGCCTACCTCCAAAACTGCCAGTGTACCAATTCATCACCTTCTCTTGTGCATCACCCAAAAATTTTATGTAATCCTTAGCCCTCCTAATGCTCGCTCCACTCAGAACCACAGGCACTGCCTCCCACCTACCATCAGGTGTGTCAATGCCCAGTCCCATGTGTAGTTCATCATTGAAAATCCATTATTTGCTGACAGATCTGTGGTGCTCATCTGCAAAGCCATGTGATTGCTAGCTACAGAGCCCCAGGGCTGCAGAGCCACGAGTTGCTGGGCAGCAAGGCCACCCCAGGAGATCCTCTGACCATGCATTGGCCATGGTCACTCCACTCTGTAGGGTGAGGTTTCCTTTTCAGTTGGTTTGGCAAAGAGAGCGAGCACCAGAAATAAAGCAAAAGAAGCTTCAAGGAGTGCAATGACCTGATGATATAACCAAAAACCGTCTTGGGAAAGCTCATGCTAGGAATTAGGTAACACAGAAGTACTTTGGTTTCTAGGGAGAACGGAAATTGCAAAAATACTGTGATTAAGATAAAATGAGGAGTCACCCAAATGAGCTCATTAGTCATATCATCAACACTATTGAAAAGGAATTGTATCTATGCATTTTTAAAAAGCTAGTAAGAAGGGAAAGCGACTGATTAGGATGTAGCTCTGCTGGTATGGAAGCAATCATGAGTTACAGGAAACCAAATATGAGAGGCATCTCATAAAAACAAGTTACTGTACTTGTTCATTATATTATATAGGTAACAAGCATGCTAACAAATAGCTTGCCTTCACCTCTCCCTCATCCCCATAACCCATGTACAGGCAAACATAACAGCAATACCACTGTGTCTCTGTAACTCAGTTTTATCACCCCTGAGTCCACATAAAAAAAAAAAAANAAAAAAAAAAAAAAAAAAAAAAAAAAAAAAAAAAAAAAAAAAAAAAAAAAAAGAAGGGCAGTTTGTTGGTCTTGCCAGATGGCTGTTAACCCAGCACTGCCATATAAACACTAAACCATGTTCATGGAAAGGAAGGGGGTAAAAGAAAATAAGTGGAGATATTAGGCTTCTGAGGGAGAAGGAAGAATTTCTATAAATAACCATGTCATTTGGTGAGAAGATGCCAGCTGCAGGAGGCCGCTCCTTGCTGGAATTAGCTCCAGAGAGAGAGGAACACAGCATACGTTCAGCATGCCAAAAAAGCGAGCAGCTGCCTGAGGATACCCCTTAAAAAGCTTTTGGACAGCACATGGCTAGTGTTGCCAGAAGGGAATGTTCATATGGTGACAGACTGGTGATACCTACACTCCAATTCCCAGACCTGTCCCGGTAGTAAAATCCCACGTGCTTCACTGTCACTTCTATCTATACCACAAAACCAGCAGGTCATACTTAGGTCTTAAAAATCCTGGTAACTTTTACAAATTTGCCTTATCTTCTCATTTTATTGCACAGTCCCCTGAAGACTTTTAACTGCCTGCATCTGAACAGAAATTGTTAAGTTTCTTCTGCTGCTTAGCTGTGTTTGCTCCTGCTTCTAAAAGAAGCTCATAATGAACTTACTCTTTCCTACTTAACTCTGTTTAAGAAAGTACACTAAGGGACACAGTCCTTTATGAAAGTACCTATTAGCAATCTTTTTGTCTCAGAGGACTCTTGACTAGAACAACTGATCAAAAATACACCCCATATGAGTTTTTACAGAGGAAAAAATTCCAATTTTCCCATTATATATTGGTTTGGAATGGTATGTTATAACCGTGATCAACATTATCGTGATTCAAAAGCTGGAAAAAACTTACTGTCCTTTCCAGTTTATCATAAATTTATCACTGATATTTCAGATAGATCTAATCAGAATGATGTATTCAGAGGTAATTATTTTTCAAAAAAGTCATTACACAGTACATTAGCCAAGGAACAACATTTTAATATCTGTGACTGCATAATTAATTCAGTCTACACTTAAAAGCTGAGAAGTTCACCCAAAAGAGGAAGTAGGCATTTCTTATCACTGTTGAGTTGCTTACATTCCTGTGGCTTACTGCATATCAGCAATAAATTCCTGCTAAGCATTTCCATAATTCAGATTGGTATTCATCATCCAAAAATCTGGCAGGAGCTGGCCTGTAAAAGGGCAAACATCTACAGCAAATGGAGCAGATCTGCCTGTAATCAATCGCTCTCTCAACTTGAATACTTAATATGCTTCATTGAAAGTGAAAATGGTGGTTCATTCCTGCAACACCCGGTGGAGAGGAGTGATTATAAACCACACAGCTTGGAGTGGGTTCATCATGAGTGTCCTCAGATGCCCGGATCCCTGAGACAGCTGGAGCTCTGTGAAAAATGGAACTATTACCACATCTTCTGACTGCTGCAGCTTAAAAGCAGGAACTCTATGTGTGAACCTCTTGCAAATATCCATTTCAAAATCCCAGTGTACAATGCGAGTGCGTAACCATCAGCTGAACCACTGCAAAGCCTTCCACCTACCTTCTGCAGAAAGTACCCAACTGGAAGGGGTAGTTTTCAAAAGCAGGGTACAGGCCAGATGATGCTACACTTAAAGCCTCCTCTTCTCCTTACAGATGTTCCAAATACCTGGAGNTCCCTTCATGGGATAGCATTAAGAAAAATAAAATCTGTAGAGGTCTTTAATGTTTGGGTGTTTTTTTAACTTAATGTCATGAATCTTGCAATTTGAGTAGCTGGTAACGGGCTAAGAACATGATTGTTTAGCATGGCAAAAAACCCCAGTGATTCAGACGTTCCAGACTGACCTTTGCACTCCATAGAACAAATAACTTTTGTTCAGTTCTGCAACAAACCAGCGAAGATCATCAGTAAAGATGAGCATACCCTGAGCAGTGCAGTCCATTGGGGAGCCCAGAAAGATCCCAGCCTGCAAGGGCCAGAATTTGGTGTTATCTATGCAAATTTCAAGGGGTTTTCCCAAATGAAATAACCCATAACCAGCAAAGAAGAGGAAGTCACACTTCCTCACACAGCCACATGAAAGATGATTGACAGTAATGGCATTTGCTGCATTGTGGTAGTTTCTCCCTTCATCACTCTGTCTTGCTCTGTAGTTCTGTCAGTGGTTCCCAGCACTGTCTGACTTGGTCTTATCATGACAGCCTTACTGGAAACTGTTGTTCCCACTGTTATTCTTCACAGAATTCATCATAATTTTTTATTGTACCGGTTATTATTGCACCAAGAAGTGCTTGTCAAGTGGAAATTCCCAACTTTGAACAAATTTACACAGATTACAGTCTATAATATATTTGCCTAGTTTCCTGATAGGAAACTGAGAACAGGATGTGCTTTTAGAATTACCTGGTTTACTTTCCCTGAGTTACCATCCCCTGAAAATGAAAAGAAGCTGTGTTGTAACTGGAAAGGATAACCAGTTTTATAATGGGTTATATGTCAGCTGATAACCTTGATTATTGCCGTTTCTGTAGCAAGGCTTATCTCCCTGACATTGTGTGCAGCCATCAAAGCCAAGAAAGTAGCATAATTACCTGGATGCTGCAATCAGCTATTCCCTGCAATGGCACAGCCACCATGGCACAGGCACTGATTCCCCAAATTTTGCCTCTGAATTCTCTGGCATAATTCTCTTGTTCATATAATCTGCTTAAAAGAGTACCTGAAATGAATTCCCGTTTAAGCTTTCTCTTCTGCAATCGGCTAAAGCTAAAAAAAAAAAATCTGCAATGAGGATTTACATTGAAATGGTTGCTATTGATGGTGAAGATCCAGTTGAAAATCAGTCCATGAATTCAGCCTGAAGACAAAAAAGTTTAAGAACTGGAGCAATTTTCAGGGAGGTCTAGAAAAAAATAAATGAGGAAAGAGATAATTAAAGAGATAAGAAAAGATGATTGATTACAGCTTTTAGATTCTTCCCTAAAAGGGAAGCAATTCTGACAAGTCAATAAATTAAGATTCACCTGAAAGACAAATACTGATACTATATATACCTTTTCCTACCCAATGACAGATTATGTCTCCCCACATGAACAGTTGGAGGATGTAAATTACTAAAGTAAAGCAAGTAACAAATTACTACAGTAAAATGGCCAAGATAAGAAGAAAACACAAAACCTCCATCTGAAGCCAGGTTTTCAGCACAAGGAACACATAAGGCAAAGTAAATATTTTAGTATCTCTGGGAAAACAGAGTAGGAAAGAGAGTGTATCATCACAATGCAATAAAAAAATATTATCTCTATGGGCTTTTTTGTTGTTGTTTTTGTTTTTGTTTTTGTTTTTGTTTTGTTTTGTTTTTTGGGTGTTGTTTTTGGTTTTGTTTTGTTTTCTGGGGGGTTTGTTTTTGTTTNTTACTAAATGAAAACTAAGAGGAAAGAAGGGCTAGTGAGAATGCAGAGCTGGAAGCCAATCTTGGATCTGCATGGCTGGATCCAAGGATGCTATAAACAGACAGAGATAATTCTTTATGCAATAATGGGAGACATA